>JAVDOI010000003.1:23906370-23941370 GCA_032191485.1 Leptoclinus maculatus | reverse complement strand
ATAAATAATAATAATTCTAATAATTTTTTATTTTTTTTTATTTAACTTTTTTTTCCACAACCAGCAAAAAAAAAAAAAACTTTTGGTGCATCCATCTGTAACCATAACACTGACCAGATTTTTCCAGTTGCTATAGAAAGTCGAAATGATGAGATACTTTAACACAACAGTCATAGAAGCAGCTATGACATGTGAATGGATTGTGAGTACATTGAAGACTTCTTTAAAACGTGGCTTTACAACACATGAAATACAGATGATGTTTCACATGGATTGTACTGAGCAAACGCACCCTTGAAGCTCTGGAGTATAAAGAATGAAACCAATGTGGCTGAGGTGGCGACCAATAAACTATGGAAGCCCATTTACGCAAGCAAAAAAAAAAAAAAAAAAAGATCACAAAAAAAATAAAAATAAATTAATTCACAAAAAATAAAAATTAATTCACAAAAAAAAAAAAAATAATAATTAATTCACAAAAAAATGAAATATATATATATATTTATTTTACTTTTTCTCTGTCAGCAAAAAAAAAAAAAAAAAAAGATGTTTCCAGTTGCTGTTTATTGGTCGCCACCTCAGCCACATTGGTTTCATTCTTTATACTCCAGAGCTGCTTCTTGCTTAACATTCTATTCAAGGGTGCGTTTGCTCAGTACAATCCATGTGAAACATCATCTGTATTTCATGTGTTGTAAAGCCACGTTTTAAAGAAGTCTTCAATGTACTCACAATCCATTCATATGTCATAGCTGCTTCTATGACTGTTGTGTTAAAGTATCTCATCATTTCGACTTTCTATAGCAACTTGAAAAATCTGGTCAGTGTTATGGTTACAGATGGATGCACCAAAAGTTTTTTTTTTTTTTTTTTTGCTGGTGGAAAAAAAGTAAAATAAAAAAAAAATTATCGAATTATTATTATTTTTTTTGTGGGTGGATTTTTTTTTTGTGAATTACATTTTTTTTTTTTTTTTTTTTAAGTTACTATTTTTTATTTATTTTTTTATTTTTAGTGATCTTATTTTTTTTTTTTTTTTGTGATCTTTTTTATTTTTTTGCTGGCGGGAATGGGCTTCCATATTTTACAGATGAAAAAAAAAAATAAAAATAGTTTTTGTTGAGCTAATTAATAAAATTGTTCGATATCGTTTTGATTTAATCGCAAGTTTGTTCCTCTTGAGATGCAATTCCAGAAATATCAGTTCAGGTTTAGACATTGCTAAATTTGGTTTCAGTAGCCCCCCCCCCCCCCAACAAAAAGGAGATGGAACCTTCAACTGGTGGAGCTGAGGTCACTAACTGTTTGTGTAATTGTATTGTCAGATGTGGTGATACTTATTACAAACCTCCATCGGCAGACATTCGGGTGAACATCAACTCCCGATAGAAAATGAACCAAATGAAATCAAACTGAGACTTTTAGAGAAGCTTTGTGAGATCAAGAGATCTCGCAAAAGGCGAATAAAATTGAACAGCGAAGGCGAGAAAGAGAGGACATGAAGCTGAGAGACAGACTGGGTCACGTTCTGCTGGCAGAGAACACAGCTTCTCTTCTTACCTCAAGACATTCTGTCACCCCCTCAATATAGAGCCAACACACACACACACACACACACACACAACAGAAAGCATGATGCATCTTAAAATAACCATCAGCCTGGTGGGTCCAGACAGCCAGCAGACTGACTGTAGCTCAGTGCAGGACACTGACAGACTGACTGACAGCTGCAATCAGTATTCAGCAGGTGCTCCGTGTAGCATTTTAAACACTAATGTATATCTGTCAAATTCTCAACTCTTTGGGGTAAATGAGGCCGGTGTAAAGCCTTCACAGCACAGGTACTGTTTGGTGGTATACAACAGTATATGAAGGGGCCAGAAAGTGTGACCTGGGCCTGATTAAAAGTAAAATAAGCATAATGATTGGTGGTCATATGAAATACCAATAAATTCTCCTCATGACCTCTCACTGGGCGAAATAATCCGATGATTCACATTTTCATCTCCCTCGTAGACAAAGGCTCTCAGCAGCTCATAATTCATCGGCAATTGTGAATTTATTTGACTTAATGTGACACTTAATCACTGTCTGTGGCCTATGACCTTAAGACTCCAGAGCAGTGCAGGGATGTGTGGCAGTGCGGAGTCAACATGCTGCGTTGACAGGAGCTAACTGAGCATCGATCTGCCCTGCAGTGACAGAGGCTTCAACCTCTGCTAGCTCAAGGCTGCAGAGCGCTAATTCCCTCTAATCAAGTCCACTACTGTAATAAAGTGGGTGTGAGTGAGGAGAGGGAGCCTAAGACAGACAGTGGTGGACTCCAGCTGTCCGAGGGGCACAACATCTCACGAGAACACCGGCTGCATGAGGAAGGTTAGGTAACCTTTATGACATCATGTTAGAGGCCACCTTAGCGGACACTTTATCATGTTTTCTCCCTAGAGTGCACTCTATCACATTGCTCTACTTAAAGGGTAGCCTACATGACAGGTTATCATGTGTTCTCCACTGAAGGGGAGAAAACATTAAGTTATGCAACACACTGAGATGTCATGGTACATATGCATACGTTCTGATATATCACACACAATATATTATATTTCTTCAAATCTTCATTGTCAGTATTATTACCATTGTTCTGTCGTAAACGTATTATTATTGTATGTATTGACATTATTCATCACCGTATGCACCTCTTTTGGGGCTAAAATATGTTGGTTGATTGAATTTCAAGAGTAAACTGGACGGACGAGCATGAGTGAGGAATGAATTCAAGGATTTACAAAAGTATGCTGATTAAATGCCTTTTTGTTTCAATTCACTGAAAGAAAATGTATCATTCATAGTATTCCTGAACTCTAAAAATATTTAAGGTCAGCGTTGGCGTTCTCGTGGAGTTTTATTGGCAATTATGTGTGTTTTGCTGCCAACAAACATCAGCTGCTTCCACTTTGAAACGCTCAAAGGCATCTGAAGTAATGAGGAATATATTCTCCACTATTTTATAAGGTTTTAGCTACAAATCAATTCTCTAACTTGCAATTTCAGTAGGCAGGGATTAATAGTAGTTAAAGTTACTATTAGTAACCTGAAGGATACCGTCAGCGAGAAGCTATTTTGGGGCTTTTTATTGCCTTTAATATAGTGCAGCTTGGAGAGAGAGAGAGAGAGAGAGAGAGAGAGAGAGGGAGAGAGGGGGGGGGGGGGGCTGCGGGTTGGAATCAAACGCGCGCCGCTGCCAAGAGCTTAGCCTGCATTGGGCGCACACATAGACTATAAGAAGGGGACGTAGTCATCGTGACGTCACACATTGGTTTGTGAACTGATGTTTTGAAGCCTTGAGTTTGGCGAATTGGCCGTCGCCATTTTGGATTTTTTGCAACCAGTGAACTGAAGAGATTATATCTGGACTGAGGAGGAGCGACGTAGAGACGTCGTATACGTCTCTGGTAGAGACCTGTCAATCACTGTGTAGCCCCGCCCCTAAAGCATCCCCTGCTTTATGGTCTGTTTGACTCTAAATGGACCATAATGTACTAAATGAACATCATGCTGTATTGAAGAAGACTTGAAACTAGAGATTGAGATTGGCAGCAAGGTGTGTAATGTGAACCTGGTTTAAAGGGACTCTGGTGCTCAAAAACACGACCACGTTTGTCCACAGGGACGCCAACATCGACTAAATGAAAGTTCCTTGTTGTAACTTTAACTGTAGATAAAATATATTTGGTGGCCGTTACAATGGTATTGTTCTACCTTTGAGGACTGCATCACCTGGAGCTTAAAGGCGATATGAAGGAGCCCTTCTCGTTTGCCCTCTCTCGTTGAGGGTTGTACCCTTTCCCGCTCCCTATAGCCACCTTCTGTTCACAGCCGTGGAGCCAACTGATGTCTCGGTTCTTGCTGATCGGTGCCTTCAGGCAGCAGTGTGGCGTCTTGAAAGTGTCAATGACACGAAGCGGAGCGGACCGAGTCCCTGCATGGCTGCCAGACCCGAGGAGACGGGACTTCTACATGTCAACGATGCTCACTTCCTCTTCCTGGCTCTGCCCTCTGAAGCTGGAACGGGAAATGAGGAGTGAGCCTCTGATTGTTCGCTTTGATTGCCAGCGACTTCTTTCTTTTCATCCCTGCCGCTCTCCCATTCCCTTTATTGTTTTTTACTTTTCATCTTCTATTCTCTCTTTCTCTTTGGCGCTCCCCACGAGCAGATAAAGGATGTAAATGTAGAGCGCTGGTGTTGACTGCTGGGCAGATGGCCTGATAGACAAAGTGACTTCTGAAGCTCAGATAAAAGAGCTTCTTTATATCTGAAGAAATGTGTTTTATTGCCGCTATTCTTTCCTTGATGTAAAATAGCACACTTGTGTTGAAGGTCATGTGCGGCGACACTTTCGGGCAAGACAAACAATCACATCTGGACCTTGAAAAGCTCTAAATGTAAATGCCGATCCGAAGCTCTGCTCGACTGTACTGCGTGAATAAATAACCTTCTCCAGTGTGAGCTGCTCCGGATGCCCCCGGCCGTAATGTATGCGCACTACTTTAAAGAAAATGGTTCCGTCAGCACACATGCATGGGTGAGTGCTGAATAAAAAACCATAATACTCCTCGGGATGTCCTTAACTGTGATTATGGGCGCTTTGGTGCGGCAGACCAGCCGCAGTGCTGAACTTGTAATCACAGTGACGGACGTCCTCAGTGGGGTTAGGACCTCAACACAATGGTTTTACTGCCACCGTTATTACTCCTGAATATTCACTGACAAAGCAACTGTTTACTCACTTTCCTTGAAGCATCCGTCCAATCTATAGGTGCCTTTGAGCACGAGGCCGAATGCAGCAGCTGTTTCAACACTTTTAAGTGCTCGAACTTGCTCAGAACTCTCTTTAATAATGACTAAAATAATTCAACGTTTAAATCCACAAGAATAACACAATGCAACACATTCTCACTCCCAACTCCTCAAATACTGGTCGGCGGCCCTGCGCGTCAAAGCGGTGGCGCTCTAGGTTCCCCTTTAGTGAGTCCGTTTACGCTTGTTACTGCATACAGTCTCTTTTCAGAATGAACTCCCAACGTAGGTGTACTTACGCAACAAAACTACTTGGTTATGTTCGGAAGTTACATAAGAAAACTACAGTCAAATAAAAACAGGACATGAACATTCATCGCCCTACGCAGACTCTCTCACTTTTCAAACGACATCAGTAGCTCCGATCGCTAATGACGATGATGCCTTTTTAGTTAGTTGAGACCCCGGTGTATCACATACGCTACAGGGTTCCTCGGTGCCTCGGTGTCAGACGCTGAGGGACTTGACGTGTTGGGAGCCAATTACACTAATTACTGTTGGTTAGGTTGCATAATCAGATATTTCCCTTTCATTCTAAACCACATGAATACTCAAACACACGTATGTTTCCTGCACAGATGAGTCCAATGACCATGAATTACCAGGAAGTTGTCACGGCTTTCATGTTAGTTTTAAAACCAGATTAAATGAAGTTCTATTCAAAACTAAAAGCAGGTGATACACAATAGAAAATCTTCTGCATCTGAAGGTCTTTGTTCTGCAGCAGCAAAGGTGACCTGGAGGCACAGCGAGGGTTGCTGGATCTATTGTAATGTGGCAGCAGAGTTCGTTTAATCCCTGTCCCAGTGCAGCCTAATCCAAATGGAGCGCTGAATAGTCCTAAAGCTAATAGCCTCCCAGGAGCTTCTCCATTGGCTCTGTTTGCAGATTAATACAAGGTCTATTCCAAGCCGTTTCCAGTCTGTGATTCTGTGTGTGAGTGGAATTTTTTTTCTGGCCTGCTCAGCTAAATCTCGCTCCGTCTTTGTTATACTTTTAACCCTGAATTAACCGGGCACGTTGCCCGAGAAATAAGTCTCTTTTTTTTTTTAGTTTGCTACTCTCTGTACGTGCTAACAGCATCAGTAAAGCCATGCCAAAGTAGTGATTGTTGGTATGAATACTGACAATGTGGCAAATTAATAAATGCAATTAATTTGCTTGTAACCGAATGTAACAAGATTTCCTCCAAAGTAGAATTGCTCCTCTCACACATGGAAACAGCTGCATGATGCACTAACAATGGTGGATCAACGAGAGTTATTTGTGATATTCTCTTTGTAAAAATACCTTAACTGTGGCCTCATCTGTTCACAGCAATCTGACAGCGATGCATGCATGTGAAGAAGTGTCACTTCCACAACTCCTGCGCACTAAGAAAACCCTGAACCCTAAAACCTCGTGTACTCCGAGCCGAGTCCCCCCCCCGACCTCACGTACTGCTGCACAACAGAAATCAAACAGCGATCAAACTCCCACCAGCTAGCTGCACATCCTCCCACCTGTAATGCATCTTCCAGCTGCGGTGACTAAATCCAACCCATGAATTAAACATTTTGCTCTGCAGTTCTCCGTGTTTCTTCAACAACACCGCCCCCCCCCCCCCCCCCCCCCCCCCCTCTACAGACCGAACAGGTATAATTCAAGACATAATTTCCGACACGCGTCATTTTATGTACCCATTGAAATGACTCTTACTTTGTACTTAGTATGATGGAGGCAGCAGTGGATGAATAATGAAATAGCTCTGCGTTGCACTAAGATGAAGACCCCGTGAGATTCACTTCTGAAATGAAGCTATAAATTTAAAGCGAGGACTCACTCTAGGTGCCCGAAGCTGCCGGCACGCGGTGCTCATATCGGTGTCACACAAGCGTTGGATCTCCTCATTCACTCTGTTTTATTTTTTAATATCAGATGATTAACGAGTCGTATCTGGTAGAAGTATTTCTTTCTTTACTGCCGGCATCGTGAGTCAACTTTGGGGAAAGTGGTGAAGAAACCTCTGAAATATCTTTTCAAATATCCAGAAAACTTTTGAAAGTTATGTCGGCTATATGGGAAATAGAAAAACATTTAAAAACATAACCAAAGGGACAAATAATCAAGTGACACTGAAGCTGCTGTCTTCTCCTGGAGGTCCGTTCTCACCCTCAGCTCTTTGCACATCTTCTTCTTCCCTCACTCCTCTCCTTCTCTTAATCCCTGACTCACTCCCTCCTTGTAATCTGCCTTCATTGTCTCCTCGTCTCAACAGTTCTGCTCCCCATTTCTCAAAGAGTTTCTTTAAACTATGAACTAAATGATATAACTGTGCTTTGATGAAACACATCGATGCTGTCGTTAATATCGACATTTGTAAATATATGTATTTAGCGAGTCGAAGTGGGCGTGGTTTCATCCCTCATCTCCCACTTTTCTTTGCAAAATGATGCAGTGGATGGATTTAGACTTAATCCTGGGACTGAAGTTACACTTTAACTCTCCCTCTTACACTCTTTCATCGTTCTCCTTCTCAAACTCCTCATCCCTCCTCATCCTTCTACCCTCTGCATCGATCTATGCTTCTTTTTTCATCTCTTCTTCCCTCTTTCTTGCTAATTCTTTCCTCCTCCTCCTCTCTTTTCCCTGCTTTGGTATGAAATTGGTTTCTAAGTGATTCATGAGCGATGAGAGGCTTATAAAGAGTTTATGCTGTAACTCTTCATTACTTTACTAATAACTGCCTTCTTCTGTTCTGTGTGTGAGACTTATGAGGGTGTGTGTGTGTGTGTGTTTAAAAAGCACCTTATCATGAATTCTTTGGCAATCGTCCAAAGAATTCATGACTTAATGTTCTCAAATCTCAGGCGCAATGAGAACGTTAGTGAGACATCTCACAACCAAACAAGAGGACAGTCGTGAAAATGAACAACTCGCTAGCTCCCACGTACGCTCACCTGCAACAGCTGCGCAGCTGAGAACAGGGACAACAAACAGCCCACACGAACACAGATGACCCTCGTCTGCTGTGTTCTGCTGCCTCCAAACAGCCGTGAATGTGAGACGAAGTGAGAACAACAACGAGATGTCTGCTCATAACAATGTTGCTCGTGTTCTAATCTCATAAATGTGCACTCAAGCAAACATCTCCCCCTATCTCATTGTCTCTCCCTTTCCTCTCTTAGACTAAGCAAAGTGTTTTAGCGCTTTATATTTCCTGTTGAGCCATTTATGCCGTAAGTTATGAGCGTTCCGCCGCTAACGACAGCCAAATGGCCGACACGGCTGCCGTCAAACCTCTAAATGTGTAAATCGAAACTCTGTGCTCAGCGCGCCACAATCAATATCTCGTCCCGAGGACAGGAAGATATTATTTCTCGGTTCATTGTGTATGTTTGTGTGTGTGTGTGTGTGTGTGTGTGTGCGTTCATCACTTTATGCAGCGTGCTGGGAGGCGTGTTAAACGCTGCAGGAATGAACACAATGTAGATGTGGAAAGGAAAAGAAATCACTGTCATTTATTCTGATGTGAGGATCAATTACAGAGATCGCTGTCGGCCAGAGTTCTGTTCCAGCAGCAGAGCAGCGAGACGGTGGAGGTGAAAAGACACATTTATGGAAAACTGTGGTGTTGTATGTGTAATAGGTTGTGTTAGGGAAAGTCTATTGTCAACTTTTTTTTGTTTTGCAGTGCTTTCTTTTAAAGCATTGACGTGTTTTTGTTCTTTTTTCTTCTATTCCCTTTCACCACAAAGCAATTCAACACAAAGTTACACAACGCAAAGGAACTCAAAGTACCTCTAACGCAAAATAACGCAAAATATTGCAAAGTAACGCACACAAAGTAACGCACACAAAGTAACGCACACAAAGTAACGCACACAAAGTAACGCACACAAAGTAACGCTAAAGCACTCAAAGTAACGCACATAAAGTAACGCTAACGCACTCAAAGTAACGCACACAAAGTAACGCTAAAGCACTCAAAGTAACGCACATAAAGTAATGCACACAAAGTAACGCACACAAAGTAGCGCTAACGCACTCAAAGTAACGCACATAAAGTAACGCGCGCAAAGTAACGCTAACGCACTCAAAGTAACGCACACAAAGTAACGCTAACGCACTCAAAGTAACGCACATAAAGTAACGCACACAAAGTAACGCTAACGCACACAAAGTAACGCTAACGCACTCAAAGTAACGCACATAAAGTAACGCACACAAAGTAACGCTAACGCACTCAAAGTAACGCACACAAAGTAACGCTAACGCACTCAAAGTAACGCACATAAAGTAACGCGCGCAAAGTAACGCTAACGCACTCAAAGTAACGCTAACGCACTCAAAGTAACGCACATAAAGTAACGCACACAAAGTAACGCTAACGCACTCAAAGTAACGCACACAAAGTAACGCTAACGCACTCAAAGTAACGCACATAAAGTAACTCACTCAAAGTAACTCTGGTCACCTGGTGAACCATGAGGTGCAGTTACTGTACCTGTGAATCAATTCACTTAATAAACAGTCACACAGGACAGAACCAGCTGATGCCTGCTGACTCGGCTGTAATCCACTCATAGCATCTCCGTGTCAACAATTTCACCAAAGAAATTAATTTACCGAGCTACAGTAGAGGAAAAACCACTGAAAGTATAAAAACGCCTCAGAAAAAGCTTTTCATTGGGAGACCAGCTTGTCAGTTCCCATTCTTGGTGATTTAATGTAACAGAGGTTGAGATGTAGCTTTGGTGTCAACGCATTCCTCAGACTGGATTATTTAAACATTTTGTTCATGACCCACTTCTCTATAACAACTGTAGCAAGGAAAGCAAACGTGTTTACTTCTACAAAATAAGAAGAACTTCACGAGGGACTCGTCCTTGAAGTCCTTAAGTGATTTCTAATAACTGCAGTGGTCAAATGTGTTTTTAATGCAAATCTGCCACGGCCTTAATCTGTGAATTAAAAATGCCACAACAAATTACTGAACATATGTCCACAAACACGGCACTCCTCTCCCAAAATAAAGCCTGAGTGAATCAGTATCTTGGCATCCGTTGAGTTTCTCTTCCTTCCTCCTCTGGGTCAAGAATATTTGGAGGCCGCAGTGTAAATTATTAATGAGGCCTTCGATAGTATTTCGGATGCCAGTTCAGAGGCTCCTCTGGCTTCGCGGCACGATGAGTCATCATGTTTCAGTCGTATCGACAGATAATCGTTGGGCTGTGGACCGAACAGTTGGGTGAAATACAGACCGCGTTTTTCTTCCCGTGAATGGAACACACCCCTTCATCACGTGAGGTTACCAGTGTGGACAGTGAAGATAATGAAAACCACTCTGTCGGCCATTCACTGTGCTTTTTGTCGTGCGCCACTGGTTCAAACCATAGACTGTATATAATGGTATATTATGGTCTGTTTGACTCTAAATGGACCATAATGTACTAAATGAACATCATGCTGTATTGAAGAAGACTTGAAACTAGAGATTGAGACCATAAACTCATGTTTACAATGTTTGCTGAGGTAATAAATCAAGAGAGAAGTAGAGTCATGTTCTCATAGACTTCTATACAACCAGAGGAGTCGCCCCCTGCTGGACACTAGAGAGAATGCAGCTTTAAGGCATGAAGCATCGGCTTCACTCAGCAGAACCGGAGGTTGCCGCCGAGTTCAAACTCTGCCAAAACTATTTCCTCAAAATATACCATTTCTACAAATGTGAGAAGTGCAGTTTGGATGATCCAGAAGCAGCAGGCTGGTCGTGTTGGTCAGTTTTATTATAGCTCACATCAACCACAGTATGCACTCCGCCCACAGACACCGCTGGGCTAAAGGTCTTTACAGTATCTCTACATTTCTGTCTGACCACAGAAACAACATATGCGTCCTCCCTCTCACTGCCTGGGGAGGTTTCAGTTGGTTTTGTTTGTTTTGCTTCTCTCCGTTTTATCGATCACTTTTATTTCACGAGAAAGTCCCGCGAGATACAGACAAACTGTGGACCGCAGTACCATCAATAACAATCCCGGCTGAACATACAGAGAGAGGAGAGTTTTGTGTGGTAGAATCAGAAACAATGACACAAACGTCCCCTCGAAACTGGCTTCATTACGGTTCTTAAAGCCCTGCACAGAAGGTAGTGTGTCTTCTTTAATTAGGCCTTGTAGATGTTTCCTTCAATCGCCCAGGGTCCATTACCAGAAGAGCCCGTTTTACTTACATCTGTGAAAGACCTTGGGAATATTAAGAAGCAGCTACCTAGCAGAGCGAGTCTGATGTATGTAGGATGTTTCATTAAAGTGCAGCACAAGTTTTTCTTCCGCTCCTTTATCACTCCCTCTCAGTTGCTCCCTGTAGACCTCCACTTTTACTTCATTGGCTGTAACTCTGACTGACAATTTTAAACCCCAAAATGATGAGAAAGGTTTGATCGTATATGATACGATTGATGAGTAACAATCATCCGATATTCTTCGTGATTCTACCCCCACCTGTGTTTTTACATTATGAATAAAGTAATGCATTAATATACAAACACATTACATACACCCTATTTTACGAGTAGGACATGCATACAGTATATATAACTCATTAGATTATTATGTTAATAGGATTCTTATTGCTTTAATGAAACATCTGTGCTGTTTGCAGACTCTCTCTACACTCTCAGGGACGTTACGAGATCTGATACTTTGCTATTAAGTCGATACCAAAATTCAGAAAACGTGTCCGTACTTGTTATTCAACAGTACTGCAGGTTCCAGGAATCAGGACTCGAGACTATCGGTGTCCCGGTGTCCCAGAGAGGATAGAAGAAGAAATCCCTGATAATGCTACACTGTGAACAACACGTCTGTGTCAACATCTGGAGGAGGAGAGCTGGTTAACGATAACTGTTTGCAGCCGGTTAGCAGCACAGTCCTGCTTGGCTAAATAACGGCGCTAACAGCTGACATTAAAGGGGGTTGCATTGAGTTACATAATGATGCCTTCAAGCTCTATTCAGTAGAAACGAGTATTGGGCGAAAGCTAACTATGACGTTATCATGATGAGTTCAAATGTAGTTTGATTTAGTCAAATTTAGTCAAATAAACGTTTCTACCTAAAGACCTGTGTAGCTAACATTAGCAGTGTACGTTAGCACGCCATTAATTTGCGTTAGCACGTCTATGCTGCGCTATGATTCCTTCTATAGATGTTATAATAACATAGTTATAAACTATGCACTACTTTTCTCACAGTACTTGAGGTAAAGTTGACGGTAAACACACACATGTAAAGCACGTTAAACGGGCTCCACACAGCCATCGGGGGTGATTTTCTCCATCAATAAGCCGCTCACAATGCTGCCGCGCGGCTCAAGACGCGAGGTTAGAATGGGGACATTGTACGGAGAAGTCGTTAGCGACGCTAATTAGGCGAATCAGAGGGAAGCGACAGTGTGTGCTGCTGCTGTGAAGCTGAATCTGTGATCTTTAGCCCACAGTGAGTCGAGGAGATGGGAGATAATTTAAATGTTCGGCGGCCCCTGAGGCTTCAGAAGCTGGTTTCATGTCATGTTAGGGGAGGAGAGGGGAGGAAATGTGATCTCTTTGAGGGTGTGTGTGTGTGTGTGGAGGCAGAGGGATGTAGTCACCCTCTCTGAGTCACAGACAGCCAATTATAAAAACCCAACGGCCACCTTCTCCCTCTTTCTCTCTATCTGCCTCACTCATTTCATTCCTCTCTCCCCCCCCGTCTCATCCTCTACCTCCCTCTTATTTTTCTCACTTGCTCTGGTTTTCATTATATCTCCGCTTCCCTTCCTCTCTCGCTTTGTATATATATACATCTACTTCATTAATAAGCCCTCGTTGAGGTAAGAAATAGGGACAGAAGAAGATGGGAAAGAAGAGGAAAGAAGAGGAAAAGGGCAGGAGATGAAAGAGGAGGAGAGAGGTGAAGAGTTGAGAGGAGCTGAAGAGACGGCGGTGTCAACGAGAAGAGACGGCGGGGGAAGCGAGAGGAGAGGGCAGATTAAATTAGATTACTTTTGACTCCATTCATGTTTAAATGGAAATTAAATTTTCACGACGGGAGGTGCATTAGAGCGATATCTCAACAACATTTGCTGTTTCCACTTGTTCTCTTTCTGCTCCGGTTAATTGCACCGCGTCTGTTTGTTTCACGTTGAAATAAACAAGTCTTGTTTAAAACTCTTAAGCAAAAGACTCATCGCGTTAACGAGTGAATGTACGGAAGAATCCTGCTGAAGCTGAACGCACATAAAGGAACAGTTCAGAGAAGTGGACTAAAAGATGGAGACATATAAACAACTTTAAATATCTAATCAGCGTTTCACTGGTGAACATCTGGTGTGAACATGCTTTGTTTTACATGAGTCGAGTCCTTTATCGCCTGTCGTATATCCTCTTTATTCGCTAAAGGTCCTTTTTTAGGCTTTTGTACAACCTTTAATACTACCAGGACCGTCTGGGGTAACGTGTAGTACAGCCTGAAGCTCATTAAATATATCTTATTTGATGTATGAACAGTGAACACGGAGCGGGTGGGTGAAACAAACACAGGACTTTCACCCAGGAGGCCACTATTCGAGTCCCGTGTAAAATCAAAGTAAACGTTGACATTTAGTTCGTCGCTCCTCAGTCGAGTTAACTTCAACCACGCTCCTTTCCTAAAGCTAACTCAGGGGTTTAGTTGCCTCAGCCTAACTCATGTTGAACAGACACTAACGAGTTTAAACTGCCACGTCCAGAAGTGACGCTAGAGGGGTACGAAAGGGCGCCATAGGTCGATGAGTTGGGCGTGAGAATGTGTTGATGTTTCTTCATCTTCCAGACGTTAAACTTTAAATTTCCAGTAGGCTTTTCTCTTCAGAAGACGTCTCTACATTTCCTCTTGAGCTTCAGTCTGAGACAGTAGCTTTGACATCCTGGTGAGTCGTAGGTGGATTCAGCAGCTGTTTGAGGCAGGACGCTGCCGCCTGAAGCCCTCCCACACAACGCCGGAGTAATGTTGAAATTAAAAATAGAATCAATCCATCACACCCAGCTGTGGTCAAAGGAGAGCAGGTGGGTCGCACCGAATAAACCAATACAACCTCTTATTATGATTATTATTATTATCATAATCACTGCTGCTTTTCCAGCTGGCTCTTCCTCCCTCCTCCTCCTCCTCCTCCTCCTCTGTGTGGCAGCAGGGCTGATTGTTTAATATCTTGTGATGTATTTATTTGTCATGTGCCGGTGTGAGATGTTTAACGTGTGTTATTGAGCGTGTCAGCGAGCTTTTTCCTCCCGCTACGCCTGCTCAGCGATTCTCAGAGATTCACACCGCAAGTAAATAATCCCACTTAATGGTGTTAGCGCCGTACGCCTCTCACTTCATCAGACGAGTTCAGTCACCGTCGGCTGCTGTATCCGTTGAACTGCCAGCCACACTTCTGATGTATACCTGTGTGTGTGTGTGTGTGTGTGTGTGTGTGTGTGTGTGTATGTGTGTGTGTCACCAACCAAATCTAAAGTTACGTTTCCGTTACAGTGTTGCACACGTTTTAAGCAAATTTCTACACAGAGACTTAAAATGACCACAATGAGACTCAAAATGACCAAAAAGACACACGAAACTACGACAAACACATAGTAAACGACTCTGTGTGTCGTGAGGTGGTGGGGCCTTTGCATCCCTGTGCCCAGGGGCCCATTCTCTCACAACCCGCCCGTGGATGAAACCTCTGAAAATAAGATTGCTGAAAGGCCGAGGTGTGTTGGTTTTGTGCGTCTGCGTGTCTGGCTGTTATTTAACTTGATGAAGAGGTGTGTGTCCAGGCTGCATTGCCTCGGACAGCTGTGCTGCTGGGAGCAATACAGTCGTCACGCACCATCTGCTCACACACACACACACACACACACACACACACACACATCAACATGTTGTGATTTAAGCAAACAGGCACTTCCACCACCTGGCGTGGCCCTCAGCTACCTACTGCTGTCTGTCTTGGTTTACCTCTCTCTCTCTCACACACACACTGATGTTAGCAGCATCACTGGTTCCCTTTTGTGTTTCCTTCTCACTCTCCAGCTTCCTTCTTCTTCTTCTTCTTCTTCTGATTTCAGTGGGTGTTGGCATGTGTGTGTGTGTGTGTGTGCCTGTCGAGAAAGGAGTGTGTTTTAATTAGACTATATTCCTCTACGGCTGCTCCTAAACACCAGTATAGCTCCCCGGGGCCACTGACAGGTGCTGCTGTGTGTGTGTGTGTGTGTGTGTGTGTGTGTGTGTGTGTGTGTGTGTGTGTGTGTGTGTGTGTCGAGGGGGAGGTTGCATCCTTGTATCTCAGCATCTGTAAGTGTGTGTGTGTGTGTGTGTGTGTCACAAACAATAGAGAACTTAAGCCCAGATAGATGACACAGAGATACACTAATAGGTCCACAGGGACTGCAGCTTCTTCTTCTGTGTGTGTGTGTGTGTGTGTGTGTGTGTTTTATGACTAACGAGCATGCTCCTTAACAACAGAACAACCTTGTCTTCCCAAACAAGCCGTCTGTAACAGTGGATCTACAGACTTCCTGACTAATGAACTGACTTACTGGCTGCTGGTGTTTTTTAATGAATGTACGTGCTTCGTGGTGCTTCGTGGTGCTTCGTGGTGCTTCGTGGTGCTTCGTGGTGCTTCGTGGTGCTTCGTGGTGCTTCGTGGTGCTTCGTGGTGCTTCGTGGTGCTTCGTGGTGCTTCGTGGTGCTTTCGAGGGCGCCACGGTTTGCGGGTATTCCTGATCCCAGAAGTTCGATGGTCCATAGTGATGGTGTGCGGCTGTGTTTGTGTGCCGTACAACAGTAACACAATGAGAAGGGGACGTGGTGATTTATTTCCTGTTGTGTGATCGATCTGGAAACGTTCCCTTTCCGAGTCGCTTTAATGACTAATTTAACGACAGGTGGACCGACCGTACGACCGGCTGCTTCACTGACCGGCTGCACGTTGAACTGAAACCAAACTCTGCTGCCTGCTTCTTTTCTTCTGCTCCGAATAATAAAAGCAGGAAGCCGAGAGGCTGCGGGCATTTATTATTTCACAGGAAAAGGGCATTCATCACAGATATTAACAGCCTGGTGAGACATTTGCATTTTAGAAATATACCTTTTTTGGGCTTCAATAAATCATTTTGAAGCCTTAGGTGTGGAGCTGCTGGTCTGTTGGTCTGCATAAATAAAGTGGTTTTAAAGCTTCAGCAGCACTACACACTGTATGTACAGCTTGTTTTTATGTCACACGTCACCAGCTCATTACTCACATTAAGACAATTAAGTTTGGTATTACTAAGTTTTCTGAATTATGTGTGAATATGCAAATGAGGCATTATGTAATGGTAACTTTTGGTGAATTTAGTAGAAATCTACAGACGTAAAATAAACAAAAGTAGTAAAAAACACTTAAATATGTATTTTGGACGTTTTCTTTCAGCTCGTCTGAAGGAAAACATCTCTCTTTGTTGGGGTTGTCGCCCGTTAACTATATGTTTAAATACAGAATGACAGTTGGCAGTCGCGCCGTGTGAGGCTATAACATTTGTACGGCTTCTAAAATGTGCTTCCTGGAAATGTAACAGCAGTACAACATTGTGTTTCTGACATGTTTTGTGTTGTATGACGGTCATTGTGAGGCTCAGTGAAAAGCCTTGATGGATAAATATTGTTTTTGGGAACATGACCGTCTTTTGTAATGGCAGTGTGTGTGTGTGTGTGTGTGTGTGTGTGTGTGTGTGTGTGTGTGTGTGTGTGTGTGCAGCCTCGGTGGACTCTGGTGGCCTGTTATTGTGTTTGTCTTTGTTTATTCATCTGCTTCTGCTGAAGTGTGTGTGTGTGTGTGTGTGTGTGTGTGTGTGTGTGTGTCAACCGTTCAGTGTGTGTGTGAGTATTTAGGGATGTGATGAGGCATGTAGTATATTAGAGCGAGGGTAGGTTTGTTTTCTGTTCTCACTGTCACTCTGTGTGTGTGTGTGTGTGTGTGTGTGTGTGTGTGTGTGTGTGTGTGTGTGTGTGTGTGTGTGAGAGAGAGAGTGAATGAGCATCTGGGAAGCTCTCCAAAATAGGACGCACCCCCTCCAATCACCAGCTGTTTACCTCAGATAGCTGCCACTAAATTCAGTGGACCACACACACACACACACACACACACACACACACACACACGCACAGATTAACAAACTCTCACACACTGTCACTCACTTTCTCTCGCCATCAGATTCGATTAGAGGATCTTTGGGTGACACTGAGGCTCTGATCGCTTCACGCTGCTCTATAAAAAGCAGCCAGATGGTCCGCTCGCTGGCTGAAATCGTCCTGAACCTTGAAGGTGACGGGTTCAACGGTCCTTTAGTCCGCTGACATG
This sequence comes from Leptoclinus maculatus, assembly GCA_032191485.1. Taxonomy (NCBI): domain Eukaryota; kingdom Metazoa; phylum Chordata; class Actinopteri; order Perciformes; family Stichaeidae; genus Leptoclinus; species Leptoclinus maculatus. The sequence goes on along the minus strand of JAVDOI010000003.1, from coordinate 23,924,129 downwards.
TCACCGAGCACAACTCCTCAACCCTGTTTGTGGTACCATAGCATGAATTAGCAACACTTTGACTCAGGAGGATTTTCAGGTATCGACTGTACTTTTTGTTTAGGCCAAGATTCACCAAACCGACACCAAAGCGGCGGCGAAGGCCGACCGTGTCTGGGCTAAAAGGTTGCACTTGAACGCACCACAAAGAGACGTGTGTGCCCTCTTGACTTGACCTTGTTGCTTTCCTTACTTCCGGTTCTCTTCTCGTGCACTGATTCAGCTGATCAGTGGGGTGTCTCTCGCTATATGTCTATATATCTATATGTCTCTCGCTGACGGCCTTCGCCGCCAATATAATAATGTTTATGATAAAATGGTTTCTGCAGGATTCTGGAAATCCTCAGTACCGGTACATTTTTGTTGTACATTTTGCCATATTTGAATGAAAATATGAATTGGAGATAAAACAATAGTCCATATATCATGAGTGGTATATTCGCTCAATTTGCAAATCGAGATCCTGCATCTTTCTATCTTTGGTTGGAGGTTCTTCATTTCACGATGCACCACTGTGTTACTGAGCCTTCAGAAAGGGAAAAAAAAAAGAAGCAATGACTGTTCCCCCCCGACAGATTTCCATTAGTCTCATAGCAACAGCAGGAGCAGCGGCGGCTCCTCTGCAGAGCTCTGCTGGCTAAGTGTTGAGGGGGTTTGGAGGAAACAGGACATCAGCACTTTGAAGAGAAGGTCATCTGCCTGCTGGCTGCAAGACAACTGAGGACCTGTGTGTGTGTGTGTGTGTGTGTGTGTGTGTGTGTGTGTGTGTGTGTGTGTGTGTGTGTGTGTGTGTGTGTGTGTGTGTGTGTGTGTGTGTGTGTGTGTGTGTGTGTGTGTGTGTGTGTGTGTGTGTGTGTGTGTGTGTGTGTGTGTGCGTGTGTGTGTGTGAAGAAGCACCATGGCCACAATAGTATGAGACTATAAAACACTTGAATACCTGAACAAACGACCCACATGTGAATGTGAAGGTTCTATGCTCTCACACTTTCTTTAACACGGACACACAGATGACGTTACGAATACATGCACAAAAACACAAGTGTGTATTAATACCAGTATGAACTGGGAGTTGAAAATGCTCTCCAGATTGGGTCAATTGTTGTGAAAATGCTTTAACACCTGCAGGGGGAAAAAAAGCCTAATTTACATTGGCTACATTTCTTTGTTATATTTTTCACGTCATGAAGCCGACATCACAAGCTAGCGTCAGACTTTGAGTCGGTCACAGCTGTAGGCTCAGCTGGGCCTTCAGCCTGAGCCCAACATAGCATGTGAACATGCGTACAGTTTGCATGCTAACGTGCTGCGTTAGCGCCGAGCTCGCGGTGCAGCTGAGCGACGGTAAGCGCGTCAGGACGCTCAACATCACGGAAAACAAGAGCCAGATAACGAGCAGCTGGCCGATGAGTTATTCATAATGATAAACAGCAAAACCAACAGCGACAGATGCATTATTAGGATGAGATCTTATTAACTCCAAGGGGGGATTTCATCAAATTGGTTTAATTTAAGATGTCTGAAAATGATGATATTATTAAAATACTAAGTATGTTTTGTGGGTTGCTGATCCAGGAAAGAGGTTTAATTAAGGTGGTGAAATGGTTCAAAGTGTCTGTGAGCAAAACACTTCTTCCTGCATGTTTAAGGAAAGAAATGAAGCATCTGTCGTATGAACATTATGAACAGAAGATATTGTTATCCACTATGAATTCAAGACGCAGAAAGCGCCACACGTTGCACTTAAGCCGAGCCAAACAAAGGCTCTACAAGGTGTCGGTGGACTCGCCAGATGTAACTGTGCAGATATCATTAACTTTCATGAGATTAATGTTCTCCAGAGCGGCCACAGAGTTCGCCATAGATCATCAGCGTCAGCGCCGTTCCACTTTTAGCTCTGTGGCCGGGTCGCACTGCGACCCTCATCATAACACACTGCTGCAGTGTGTGTGTGTGTGTGTGTGTGTGACTCTGTCCTTACATTTCCTTTACTCATATTGATTATAATTCATCCTCATGGAAATTCTATTTTAGTGTTTGTCCTTGTATGTGTTTGTGTGTGTGTTATGTTTTATCACCTGCCAACTGGGTAAAAAATTGTGGTTGCAGTCAATACACTGTCCTCACGAGTATAGCAGAGGTGTGTGTGTGTGTGTGTGTGTGTGTGTGTGTGTGTGTGTGTAACAGATGAGAGGAGGAGAAAGCCAGAGGGAGGAACACAACTCTTTTTCAGCATCACTTCCTGCAACATTCAGCCGCAAGGCATCACTAGACGAGACCTGAATCACAGATGGGAGATCCAAGAAATATTAGAAAGCGCTGTGTGTGTGTGTGTGTGTGTGTGTGTGTGTGTGTGTGTGTGTGTGTGTGTCTGTGTGTGTGTGTGTGTGTGTGTGTGTGTGTGTGTGTGCCCCTTTAAAATGCTGCTCAAGAGCACTGTTCCACAACACGTTGTGTTTAAATCGGTGACGGTGTTCATCGTTCACTTTAACGTTTTATTTTAAATGTTCTGTATATCTCTGTTGTTTGGCAGACCACGCCTCACTTTTATTATCATTGGTAGAAATAAATATGGTTCCAATAACCTGGGGACAAGGTGGGTTGCTGGTTTGAATGTCAAAAACACTGCAGAAGTATTGTGCAAAATGTCATTGTTGAAAACAGTAGTTTGACCAGACGAATCTTAAATCTTCCCTTTACAGCATTCAGAGCACATCTATTGCCCCCCCCCCCCCCCCATATCAGCTAGAAGCTAACGGTGCTATAAACCGCTAACTGTGCAGACAGTGTTTACCTGAGGGGGAACCAGAGGGTGGGTCGTACTCGTCTACCTTCAAGATCCACATCGGCTACTAGCTTTTCTTCTGGAACATTTAAAAGCCTCAAAAAGCTTTTTGTTCATTTCTTTTATTTGTTTCCTCCACCGCTCTGAGAGAGGCGCCACAGCTGAGCTGCAGGTATTCATGTCACCAGCAGCTACTCTCAGGAGTTAACCAGTGAAAATAAATGACAGGTTTTCTTCTGCGGCTCAGCGGATGTTCCCCGGACAAATTAAAGCTAAATATTATTTTCTAAATCATTAACACAATGTGACACTCACGAGCATTTGAAGTGAAAATTGGTTTTCAACCCATGCTTTTTAATTTGGTTTTCACAAGGTGTCGTCACTCACTGGCATGTGTCGACCAAACTGGGTCAGATTAAGTTGAGCGTCCCGGGAGATGAAATTAGTTTGACTTCAAACATCAGCGGCGGCCACTCAGGTACCTCGGACCCCCCCGCGAGCCATCGCCTCCTCAACAATAGCTCAACGGTGGTTTGATGTTGCACGAGTTATTGTCAAAGCGTCTCCGTCGTTATTGGATGTGACAGGCTGGGGGGAGGGGGGGGGGGGGAGCAAGGCACTCCACCAGCATCAGCAATGGACTTGTTGTACTCCTGAGGTTCAATGTGAGAAGCTGTGGATGTCAGACGGCGTGATGCTGATAAGAGCATCCCAGTGCAGTCAGCGTCCAGTTCACAAAAGATATTACAAATTACAAAATGACACTTATACATATGAAAGACATGAGGTCTCTGTTCATATGTATCTGGTGACTTTGCAGCTTGAGCTCCTTTTCTCTGTGTTGCTTCTGCTCAACTTTCTTTTCCTCGACTTGTTTTTCCACCAGTCAAGTTAATAGTGTCTGAATTCCACCCACGACTTCCAGCGTGTCAGCAGATAAAGTGCTGAATCAAGCAGAGGAGCAGCCTGGTTGGTTACCCGCCAAAGCAGTTGGACCAAAATCTGTCAATAATTAAACGGTCGGTGTACATTCTCCACCTCACCTGTCTTCACTGCAGAAACAAGCCAGTAAATACAGTCTCTTTGACAGGTTTTTACGCCAGTCACAGCACTTATTGCTATAAAATATGATAATAATAATAGTATATGACGTGAATCTCTGCTGGAATGAAGACCGATGAAAGCGCATTGGTGTACAAACAGTGCAGATGAGACAGAAGGCCTCCCCAAAGGGCTTCATAAAAGCCTCTCGCTGCAAGAGATCGAAAATGAAAAACGGTCCCAAATGACATAAAAGCTCATCTGAGAGAACAACAGAACAACAGAATCATAAATAAAGATAGAAGATGTGTTATTGAAATGAATTCCTCCAGAAGAACTGCTCACCTGAGTTCTCTAAAGACACAAAGCACAAGTTACAGCTCCTCACTGAGATCTATTTAAAGGAGCGGACCATTACTTTATAACTGGTTTTATGGTGACGGGTTTTAATAACAATAATGTTGATGTCTGGAAACACGATGATGACGTTTGACTAGATATATTTTACTTAGTTTACGTACTTATTTTAAGCCCAACTGATGTTTTTACCTAAACTTAACTAAGTGGTTTGATGCCTTTACTTCCGTAAAATGACACGTGGAACCCCGGAAATTCATTTAAATAACACGCGGTTGATTAAAGCAGCGGTCCACAGTGCAAATTAATTTAGGGAATTCTTGGACTAAACCAGTTTATTTGGAGATAATACAAAAAGTGATGGCGTCTGAAATGCTGGTAATAATCTGTGAACTCTGTGAACTCTTTGTCTCATTCCGTCATCGTCTGGCTGCTTCTCGGGGATGTCGGGGGGGTGCTCTCAGATCTCAGCTGTTGACCTGCTGAGTACGATGTTGTCATCACTGAGGGAACAGATGGCCAAAACTTCAAAATACAAGAACAAAGTTGTGATTAACTCCTTTTAATATACCTGCAAATGAAAGGTGTCCATCTGCTCTTTGATGAGATGATCAGATGGACAACGCTCTCACCTGCTGCTGATTGATTCTCTGGACAAGTTAACGGTGGCGTAGTGAGTGACATATAGTTCCCTGTGAGGACAGTCTATTTAAAGAAGAGGTCAAAGAGTTCAGGTTCTGCTGCTCAGTGTGTGTGTGTGTGTGTGTGTGTGTGTGTGTGTGTGTGTGTGTGTGTGTGTGTGTGTGTGTGTGTTTGTGTGTGTTATCAAAAATTAATTTTACTGAGATGCATTTGCAGGAATTATTGATGAAACACCCTGGTGTTTTAAATAGCTGCCTGTGCTTCTGCTTCTGCACATCTCAACGTGCACATTGTCAATCTGTGTGTGTGTGTGTGTGTGTGTGTGTGTGTGTGAGAAGTTTGGATGGAAAACAACTAGGACAGCAGAGGCCCTTGTTACCAGACCTGCAGGCAACCTGGCATCACACAGACTGCTTAGCTGACTGTGTGTGTGTGTGTGTGTGTGTGTGTGTGTGTGTGTGTGTGTGTGTGTGTGTGTGTGTGTGTGTGCGTGAACAAACTTGAAAGTGTGTAGTTGTAGGTGTCTGTTAGTGTGTAAATGTAAGGCGGTGTGTCTGATTCTCTTTGCTCGTGTGTCTTAGCTTGTATGCCTGTGTTTATCAGCATTTGTGTGTGTGTGTGTGTACGTATGTATGTGTGTGTGTGTGTGTGTGTGTGTGTGTGTGTGTGTGTGTGTGTGTGTGTGTGTGTATGTGTGTGTGAGGTGCTGCTAATGCTTGCTTGGCGCTGCGATTCTTGCCCTCTGGGCTTTCGCCTAGCACAATGGAACAACACAACACTCTGCAGAGTTTAATGAGTGTCTGTGTCTGTGTGTGTGTGTGTGTGTGTGTGTGTGTGTGTGTGTGTGTGTGTGGGTGGCCATGTTTTCTCTGTGTCTGTGTTTGCATATAGATGTGCAATAATGTGCATATACTGAACGCGAGTGTGTGTGTGTGTGTGTGTAATAAGACAGGTGATTCCTCTGTGCTCTAGACCCTGTCGCACTCTGACAGATGGGGTTTTCACAGCATTGTGTGTGTGTGTGTGTGTGTGTGTGTGTGTGTGTAATGTATAAGCATTTCTCTACTATACCACCATCTGCGGTGGGATGCTGGTTTAGACTGAAATATTGCTTCATTCATCACCCGGCAGAACCCACACACTGTCATCGCTCTGTGTGTGTGTGTGTGTGTGTGTGTGTGTGTGTGTTTATACACTATTTTTGCATCGATATACTCTGTGTGTGTCTCCTTATGCATTTTGTGTGTGTGTGTGTGATGGAGAGTGACCACAGATCCATTGTACAGAATCCTCCATGTGGAAAACCTCTCCCTCTGCCTGCCTCCAAACATTCATCTACTACACTGTGTGTGTGTGTGTGTGTGTGTGTGTGTGTGTGTGTCTGACCTGGAGCTACAGAGTGAATGATGGTTTCCTGCCTGTGAGTAGCATACTGGGAGTTGCAGCAAGACTGACACACACACACACACACACACACACACACACACACACACACACACACACACACACACACACACACAGAGTCTCTCTTCCATATACTGTAATGTGAGCATGAGTTGAGAGGAGATTGTCATGCTGCCAGCTGTAGATTGTGGCGGCCATGACATCTGCAAACATACAGGGTAAACATGTTAAATATGAAATGGTTCAATGACTCCATATATATGTATGACGTCATACAAATGTTTCCCACTAGCTTCCTTCACTCAGTGGGTTACATTTCTTGTATTAGACATTTCTGAAATGTTGAAACATGTTGCGGAGGGTTTCTGTGTTGAAATGAGCAGGAGAGCTAACGCTAGCTGTTAGCACAGACTGTATACAAGAAGTGGGCGTAGTCGTCCTGACGTCGCCCATCGGTTTGTGGAGGAGTTGATCTGAATGGATTAAATGAACATCATGCTGTATTGAAGAAGACTTGAAACTAGAGATTGAGACCATAAACTCATGTTTACAATGTTTACTGAGGTAATAAATCAAGAGAGAAGTAGAGTCATTTTCTCATAGACTTCTATACAACCAGAGGAGTCGCCCCCTGGTGGACACTAGAGAGAACAACGTGTCTCATGAGCATCTTTACATCTCATAGGAGATGTAGCTTTTTTTAATGTCAAGGTGCTTAACTGGGACCTTGAAGGAGAAACAATTTATAATAAACAGTGACGACTATTTAGTCAATCTGCTGTGTTTTTGTAGAAACACTGTAAGTCACTTTAATTTCAGGACGAGCTCCTAAAAGCCGGTCTTGTCTCCAGGCTGCTGAAGTTCACTGAGTCATCCTGTCAGAGTATCTGGAGCTCATGTTGAAGCCAGTGAGACAGGTGTCAAAAGCTGTTCATACAGGTCCAGACACCTCAGACTTACCCTGCAGATGAATTTGACCGGTCTGTGCTGCACCATTAATGGACAAAAAGACTATCACGGTTATTTTTGACAAATATTGTGAATTCTTTGCATCAAAATAAGACCGGTCCTTATTCACAGAGCATCTCCGAGAAGCGAAACAAAATTGTACCAAAACTTTTGACCTGCTTTTACTTTAACATTGTGCCATTTCCTGCTAATTAACACATCTTTGCATCAAAATAAGACTCAAATTAAGCTTCTCCTTCACTGAATTCAGTGCGTCTTTATTATGCTCTCTGTTGTATATCGCTCCTCTACTCTGGACTGCAGCAGCAGACTGCGTATCAATATTGGAGTCGATCAATTTCATTTTATTCTGGAAAGCCAAAGTCATGATCGATGTTATTGGGTTAATTGTGCATCCCTAATTCGTGGCTTTATTCGCAGCCATAAACATGGAGTTGCACCGCTGCATCCCGACACTGAACTAGTGACTGAGTTCAGCTTTAGTCACCGTGTGACTGAATGCTAATGCGTGTTTACCCCTAAATGTGGAACCACAAAACAACGCCATGACAGATGCGACACCGTGAGTCTGCTGCTGTAGCGGCAGGTGAGCATCACCAACAACACACAAGGTGAAGGTGGGGCTTCAAAGGTTTCTTCCAGCTCTCGCTACGGAAAATAAATCCTTAAATATCTGAATGTCCCCTGAATCTCTCTGCTCCAAGTTCACTCCTCTGCACAAAAGAGGCACATAAACGGCTGCCGCTCCACCTCAAGCTCCACCTCAAGCTCCACCCGGCATCCTGACATTAGCTGAACAACTGTCACCTTTCACGTCGTGGTTTTGACCTATAGGTCACCACATAAGCTAATTAATAAGGTTATGAATAATGTGAACGTTAGCTCAGTCAGCTTTAGCTGTGCTGGTTATTTTGGATTTGGTTTGTATGTGTACTCCCGTGTCCTGCGAGGTAGTTCCACTTCAAAAAACATATAAATATAGCAGCAGCATCATCAGGTCACGTGGCAGAATGTTTGTAGAAGCACTTGGTAAAGTAGCATTTTGACGCTACTACCAAAATGTAAATGTTCAGATTTAATGTTTAATACATCAGAAGGTAAAACCCTCGACAGATAATGGACCGGCCCTTTAAACACGTTTATTCACTGAAATGACTCACAGAGTTATGATCTTGAAAGTTTCTTCGTCATTTGAGCACTGGTTACTATTCCGCAAACTTATTTAATTTATTCAAACAAAGCATTGAAATGACAAAACAAACCAAACATCCAGCAATTATCCCCGTCCTGTGGAGGTATGAGAGACAACGAGAGGGTCCTGTGGAGATAATTAAAAGCTGTGATAACTGATATCGTATAAATAGCTTCTCTTTTCTTCCGTTGTCTGATTTCTGCTTCCTCTCGCCTGGCGTTCCAGCGCTACCCTTTCTCCTCTTCCTCTTTTTTTTCCTTTAATTTTCTCATCTCCCTTCGCTGTCATCCTCACTCTTCCTCCCCCCCCCCCCCCCCCCCCCCCCCCCGTCTGTCCAACTCCCCAAATCGACTCTCTCTGAAGTCCATTCAGCTGATATAGAGACAGAAATAGAGGCAAAGGGTGTGAAACAGAGAGAGTTTCTCTCTCTCTCCCTCTCTCTCAGTGACGGATCTTTCATCTGCTTCATTGTTCAAAGCCTTGTCTGAGTTGAGATCCTGGCTTCTCTTTGCTCTGACATGACAGGATGAAAGGAGACAGACGGAGATAAAGGGAGGGAGAGAGGGGAGGTGCAGCGACAGAGAGAGGGAAGGAAGGATTAGGAATAGAGAGAAGGAAAGAGGAGGAGGAAAGAGGGGACGACAATGTGGCATCTATATTGTTAGTACCGGTTAGTAGTGTTGTTCTATGTTGAAGTAGGTTTGCAGAGATATATATATATATATACTGTATATATACTGTATATATATATATATACGCAGTAGAAGTAGAAGTATAACTACCTTATAGTAACTTTAGTAGGAGTAATAGTTGGAATCACATGGAATCAGGCAGACGGCAAACCAGATATCATTTTAGTGGAATAGCAGGAAGGTAAAATTACAAGAGGCCTGCAGAGAATACCGGCAGAGAATACCATCACAGAATACCATCACAATACCATCACAGAATACCATCACACAATACCATCACAATACCATCACAATACCATCACACAATACCATCACAATACCATCACAGAATACCGGCAAGTACCAAACCGGTTGCATGATGTTGGGAATATTTGAAATGCGTCTACACAAATATATATGACGTATTAGTAGCTCAGGTTTTCCTTCGACACAGCAGCGAGGCTCTGCTTCGGACCGGTTACATCTGGGTTCCCAAAGTCCCAGTGAAGAACGTCCCCGTTCCTCCACGACACAGATACCCACTCCTGGGTGCTGCCTGTCTGCCGATGTGAAATGGGAGGAAAGAACGACGGCTAACTAGATCCCACAAGAGGTGGAAGAGGAAGTGAGAGCTCACAGAGAGAGAGAGAGAGAGAGAGAGAGAGAGAGAGCGCTTTAATGCCGGCTGTGTCTTCAACCAATTAAATGCCTGTTGCGTAACATGGTTACATATGTGTACATATGTGTAGTATTACATACGTGTTATCATGTGATACGAAGGATCATTTCATGACGCTTCCATGTTTGTATATTTAAAAGATGAAACCCCTCCACGTATTTACGTTCACTCATTCTACACCCGTTAAAACACACAGAGAATATGTGCACACAGGTGTTAGATACCTCTGCATGAAGACAGATGCTGCACACACACACACACACACACACACACACACACACACACACACACACACAGAGGCAGAGTTGTGGAACTGTAAAGCATGAATATATAAGCAGCACCGGGGTGAAGCATCTCTCCCAGCAGTTCCAGCCTCATGTTTTTTAAACAGTCAGAGAACTCTGGAACACACGAGCCTCTGCGCTCCGCTGGGGGATCGCAGCAGCACTAACAAGGAACCCGAGGAGCCCGGCGAGTTGTTAGAATAAAAAGTAATAAAAAAACATCCTATCGGAAAATCTCTGCCTTTGTTCATGTGACTCCACTAATAACTAGTCCTCCATATTTCCTTGGCTCTGAAGCCATCGCTCGTCTTCTCTTTAATCCGTTTTTAGCGTTAGCCGCGGGGATCTCAGGTTAGCCCGTTATAGAAGCCGAAACCCTCCTGGGGTGACAGCGTTCTCCCTTTTTATAAACTGTCGGTGGGTGTTGGAGTCACTTTGGAAGAAGCTCTCCCTCGTTACTCCTCGCCAGCATTCGGAGTACGTGTGACAATCTCGCCCCCGTCCTCCTCTAAATTTAGTGGCTCTGTGGCGTACTTTCTAAACAAAAGTTTAAAAAGAAAGATATAGATTGATGCTAAATGAACTTATATTAGTGTCGCTTTCACAGGAAACACAAACAGAGCGTGTCTGAGAGTTCAATCCTTTAAATGGATCAGATCACAGTCAAATCTCTTAACTTGGCCCAATTTAGCCTTCAGATCTGAAGGAGTATTTAACTGTTGAGACAATAATGAAGCACGCTATTCCAAAATCTCCTTTTTTGGCGTTTCTGCTTTATTTTGACAGAGAGAGAGAGAGAGAGAGAGAGAGAGCCCTAGGCGGGATTCGAACCCCGGCCTCCTTATTCATTCACTCCATTAACCTTTCATAAAACCTCTATATGAAGAGTTTTGATCGTGGAACCACTCAGCTTGTAGCTATAAAAACACACGTCGGGTGTCGAGTGGGATTGTTTTTGAAGGAAGTGTTCAGAGGATCACAGAGGAAGAGGACGTTGAACTGACAGCGGTGTCGTCCATCAGCTGTCCTGTACATCTAAGACGTCACAGCAGCACATGACACGGAGTTACTGTCGTCTCATTGAAGTGCAGCACACTCACAGTAATAACAGTGATGTATAATATATGTACAGTAAGATTTAGATTCTTCTTCCCGTCCTCGTTTTCCTTGCATCTCATTTGCTTTTGATGTGCTGCATATGTTGCACACAAACACTTTCTTTCCTTCTCGTTATCTCACACTGGGTATATCACTTATTTATAGAATATTTCACACTTAGGTTTGTTGTTTTCTTCAAACCTAATCAACGAACGTGTTCGTGCCTTCCAGTGAAGCTCAGCGACGGGAACGTGCTTCATCGTTCCTCTGTTAATTGATTAAATTGAAAGTTGGTGTAAAGTTGGAAGCGAGACCGTGTTTAACAGTGAAGCTTAGGCATCGTGGCGCTCGGTCGTGCACCTTTGTGCGGTCGTCGTGTGCGTTTGAGAGAAAACATTATTGTTGCTTCGTGAAAGAATTGAATGAACTCAAATCTGGTCTTTGGCAGCAGAAAACAGCGAACATGAGGCCGCACAACCTGGTCAGCTTTTCTTTTGCAGAATGCCTCCACTCCTCCTCTCCTTTTGGGGGATTTAACCTGCTTCAATTAAAATTGTTGAATCCACTGAACTATTCATTTGAGCCATTCATTCACTGGAGTCATTGACTCGGAAATTTTCCTAATGGAATTTTCCAGTAGGAGGAAAAAACGAGGTATTATAAGCTGTCCCTCGCCGTCTCTTCTTTCTTTTCTTTTCTTTCTCTCAATCAGGAGGAGAGAAATCCCTTGCTTCCTTACAGTGTGTGTGTGTGTGTGTGTGTGTATAAATATGTAAATGGATGTTGCCTAACCAGACAAAACTAGGTCATCTTCTCCTCTGCGAACACCTGAATAGAAGCGAGACAGAGATAGTGGGAGGAGAAAGAAAGGGAGGCCAGAGGTGAACTTCTTACCAAAATATCTTCCTCCGGCAGGCGTGCTGCGACTTGACTCGGATTAAACCGACATGGTTCATATCGTGCTGCCCAAGTAAAAACTAGATGATATAAGTCTTCCCATTGCCCGTTTTTATTCTTAAGAATATCACATTGAAAGAAGAAAAAAAAACGATATTTGATATTTTTCTCAGTCGCCTTTCTCTAAAAAGAGTATGCAGAGTTCTGTAGTGTCAATCGCCTTTTTACAGTTTTCCATTGCTGCATAGTTTGCAAATACACACATGAACGTAGGAAATTAAATATATTGTGTACAAAGACAATAATCTATGCGCTGTTAGCCTCGTGCTAATGGTGATTCAAGTTCAACCTGAGTCTAAGTCTGCAGCTCTCAAGTCAGATCAGCAGTTTCACATTGGAGAATGTATTATTTGGAAGTCATCGTCATTTTCTTTCAAGACAACAACCTCTGTGACCCCAAAGATCACAGCCTGTCAATCACCGTGTAGCCCCGCCCCTAAAGCATCCCCTGCTTTATGGTCTGTTTGACTCTAAATGGACCATAATGTACTAAATGAACATCATGCTGTATTGAAGAAGACTTGAAACTAGAGATTGAGACCATGAACTCATGTTTACAATGTTTACTGAGGTAATAAATCAAGAGAGAAGTAGAGTCATTTTCTCATAGACTTCTATACAACCAGAGGAGTCGCCCCCTGGTGGACACTAGAGAGAATGCAGCTTTAACACATGAAGCATCGGCTTCCCTCGGCAGTGTCGCCTGTGAGAACAGCCTGCCTGATGCCTGGCCTGCCATACACATCAGCAATCATGAGGAAAAACAATAACAACAACCTTCTCTGTTGTTTAGTGTGGAGGACTGGTCGACATTGCAGATATGTGACACAAAGCTGAAGCATTTAGCTCTTTTGTGGAAGAATCAACCCCCGAGAAACTGTGTTCTGACTCACGGCTAAATTACAATACTGAGTCTTCATGTCTTCATGTCTTCATGTCTTCATGTCTTCATGTCTTCATGTTGTCCAGGAAGGTGAGACGAAGCTGCACTGAGAAAACAAGACAGAGGGGACAAGTCAGGGGAAGGAAAGAGACAGAGAGACGCTGAGGAGAAAACAGAGAATACAGGAGAAAACAGCCGAAAGGCAGAACAAGTGAAGGACAGAGAGAGAGCAGAGCGTTAGAGGTGTTAATGTTAGGTGTGTGTGTGTGTGTGTGTGTGTGTGTGTGTGTGTGTGTGTGTGTGTGTGTGTGTGGAACGCTCTGACAGTATCTCAGGGCTACATCAGTGGCCATTAGTACTTTGTAGCACGAACACACACTTTGACAGGTCTGCTGCACCGCCCGCAGAGAGGGAAGTGTGTGTGTGTGTGTGTGTTGACCTCTCTTTTCATGTGCTTATCTCACCTCTACATGAACTTTGATGAGCCATAATACACACACACACTCACACACACACACTAACAAACAACATCCACTCCTCAAATGGCTCTGCTCATCAAATATGAATGATTTTCGCACCATCTGGACAGAAATCCACAGTAAACACTTTGCTCGTCTCTCCTCTGTTGTTTGTCTCGTTTCTCCTCTCATACAGTTTCCTTTATTGTCGTCCTCTCTTTCATCTTCTGCACTCTTTTTAACCTTGATTTTTTAGTTATTTTACTTATTTATTTTCGTCTCTTTCTTTGTTTCCTCTAGTTTTCTCTCTCCATGTCATTTTGGGGTTTTACGGTAAAGTGTGCTTCTGATTTCATAGTGAAAGATTAAAGTTATTCCTGGTTTTGTGTTTGGTTTTATCCTCAGTGGATGAAATAGATTCATTTGGAAGTCATTCTTTTGGTTTCTCCTTTGCTTGTTCTTCTTTTTTCCACATTTACATTTAATAACTTGTATTCTAAATGCACCTACGTCACCCTAACCCTGACCCACCAGGTGGTTTTGTAGTTTGGAAACTGTTTGGAAAAAGGCAGCCACTTAAAAAAAAAAAGATACAGTCGGCAGGTGATTGGATGAACCATCTGTCAATCAAACTCTCGCCGAAGCAAATATGGAGAAGAGCGAAAACATCTTTTCCGTCTAGAACAGCCGTCAGTGTTCTTTGCTCCTCAGTCGATGAAGAAATACTCTCCAGTTCTGATATAACAAGCCGCCATTGTTGTTGTGAACAAACAGTCGCCTCTCTCGCAAACACCTAAGCCCCGCCCCTCTCTTCTACTCTTCTTCTTCTGTTTACCACTTCCTTCTTATTTTACTTCTCCTCTTCATCGTGGCTCTCTCCTCTCTCCTCATCCTCCCTTTTCTTTTTTTAATCCCCTCCTCTCCTCGTCTTTATCCTCCCGCTTTCACCTCCTATTCTCACCGCTATTCTTTGTTTAAACTTCCCCTCACCTCCTTCCTCTTTTATTGACTCCTCTTCCTCCCTCCTCACCCATCATTTCTCCCTCTCCTCGTCTTCATCTATTTTCCCGCTCCTGTATTTCCTTCCCGTTTCCTTCCCCCTGTGTGTGCTCTCTTGAGCTTTGACGCATCAGGAAGTTGACACACACACAGACACACACACACACACACACACACACACACACACACACACACACACACACATACATGCACTCGGGGAGTATGGAAGCTTGTTCATATCAGCTCCAACATCAGTCATCTGTCAGCACAACTTTTATCTGTTCATCTCTGTCTGTCTCTCTCTCTCTGCCTGTCTGTCACTGTGTCTCTCGGCCTCGTTCGTCCTTCTCTCTCTCTTTCACACACACACACACACACACACACACACACACACACACACACACACACACACACACACAGACACACACACATTCAAGGAGCAGCGGCAGCTCGTCTTTATCTTCTTATCGTTCCTCTCTGGTAGAGCATGCTGAATAAATCAACTGCAGAAAAACCAGAGATGGAGATGAGGAGATAGAGGGATGGAGGAGGCGGAGAGGGGCATGATGGGATATGATATGACAAATATACACAGCGTATATCGCTACTCTCACGAGGAGAGGGAATCGAAACAATGGAAGAGCAAAGAAGAAAGGATGAAGGTGGGGAGCAAAGAAAGACGGAAAGAAATCTGAATGCAAAGTGACTGTTCTGGCCTTCAACTTAAAAACCTCAAGTGTGTGTGTGTGTGTGTGTGTGTGTGTTTCAAACTCACTAACTTTGCCCTGAGCTAGACTTATAAGTGAGTAATTTCTATTTCATGTTGTGCTTTCTGTCTTCATATTGCATTTAATTTCCATCATCTATCAAGTGTTATGATGATAGAAAATGCCGCTGACAGTGCAGTTATGGAAGAACAACACAAAGTAAATGGGGAAAGAAAAAAAAGAGAGAGTAATGGAAGACAAAGGAGAAACAGAACAATGGAATTAGACTGCATGAATACAAAGATGACAGGACAGGCTATGGTAACGGACAGAAGCTCAGCCAGATGTGTCTGTTTGATTTAATTAACACTAACCACAATTGCCTGATCGCTGTTTTAGCTCCGTTATCTCTGTTAGCTGTTAGCTTTGTTAGCAGTATTAGCACCATTAGCTGTTAGCTCTGTTAGCTGTATTAGCCCTGTTGGCTGTTAGCTCTGTTAGCTAAACACAGTGTTGTTCGCTGCTGCTAACAGCTAACTAGTTCACCTTCTACCTACATGAGAAGACGCGCTCATTTGTAGACGGCGCTCGGTCCAGTTTGTCATTTGCTTAGTGGTTGACATTCATACATACACACATACATACGTATATACACACACGCATACATACAAACAATTGTCTTACCTTGGCGTGCAAATCAAAAGATGAAGAATTCATAATCTGTAATGTAAACAAAAGTCCAAACTGAAGAAGTTGTTGATAACGTGGGGCTAAGGATCGTGACAAACACACTCATTGACGGTATTAAAAGGCCAATAATTATGTTTTAAAAAAGTCTGAATCGCTGCAACCAAGACAGGTCCTTAAGAACACAGTCATAAAAGTGTGCAAAAACAATATTAGACTGATCGGTCCAGCTGTGTGCGAGATTATCTGTGGACAGACACAGAGATGCACAGGAACCCGTGAATGCGCACACACAACTGAATATATAATCTCCTGGCAGAGATAGTAACAAAGAAAGGAAGAAAGACAAAAAGGATTAGGAAAGAGAAGATGGATAGAAAGAAAGAAAAGAAGAACAAAAAGGATGTCAGGAAAAACAAAGAAAAAGAAGATCAGCTGCCTGACAAACTGAGTAAATGCCCTTGAGCAAGACACCGAACCCTCTCCTTGTATGTTACATATTACAGCAGATAAGATAATTCTATTTTTTTCTCATTCTGTAATCTGCTTTGCCGATATTGTTTCCCCACTTCATCATCGCGCCTCTAAACAAAAAAAAAAAAAGAAAATCAAATTGCGAGTTAATGAGGTGCTGATTGTATTATTTCACAGCCGGGTGCTCGAGTCCACTGACTGATCCTGCCTGCCGACCTGTTAATACAACAAATTAGGAATTGAGCCTGTGTTCTAACCCCACAGCAAATCACGGCAGGTGGTTCAATGTTTGGCTCAGGGACACTTTGACGGGACGCGCTGGTATTTTTGTTGGAGCTGAAGCGACCGAATAAAAGGACAGACGGCACAAAAACATCTGCTAGAGTGCATTGTGAGTTTGTTGGGGAACATGATGCAGAATTATTAGACATAACCCAACAACAGAATAAAAGAACAGGTGAAGGATCAAACATTTGGTTCTGAGTTCACTCTGAGCTACATGAGCTAAAATGCAACCTGTCAATCGCCGTGTAGCCCCGCCCCTAAAGCATACCCTGCTTTATGGTCTGTTTGCCTCTAAATGGACCATAATGTACTAAATGAACATCATGCTGTATTGAAGAAGACTTGAAACTAGAGATTGAGACCATAAACTCATGTTTACAATGTTTACTGAGGTAATAAATCAAGAGAGAAGTAGAGTCATTTTCTCATAGACTTCTATAGAACCAGAGGAGTCGCCCCCTGGTGGACACTAGAGAGAATGCAGCTTTAACACACTTTTGTTTAGTTTTTTGTTTGTCATTGTTGAATGACGCCTCATATATCATATTAACTCATGTTATGCAAATACCCTCTACATTTTACATCTGGTATTTTTATTTTTGTTATTTTTGTGCAGTATAACACTAAGCGTATAAGGAAAAGAGAAAAAATACATTAAATAGTTTTTGTTTCAATATTTTTAATTGAATGGTCCAAACCCTCAACGCCTTCAATAAACAAATAATGACACATATTATGGATGTAGATATTAGAGAACACTCTGTTAAACTGGCTAATGGTGCAGTCTGTCCACACACACACACACACACACACACACACACACACACACACACACACACACACTAGTGAAATGTGAGGTTTTTAGAAATGAAGGCCAGAACAGGGCAAGCAGACTGTTTCTGTTTGAAAATGTCACCAATCCATCAATCTGATAGGTAAAGGCCAGTTCTCTCATTATACTGTGTGTGTGTGTGTGTGTGTGTGTGCGCCTTCCTCTGCTCTTTCAGAAGAAAAGGCTGCTGACCAAGCGAAGGCAGCACACACACACACACACACACACACACACACACACACACACACACACACACACACACACACACACTGGTATGTGATGTATTTTAATAAGCCTGCTGGTTATCTGTAATTCAACA
>JAVDOI010000003.1:23896370-23903870 GCA_032191485.1 Leptoclinus maculatus | reverse complement strand
AAGTGTTTTTAGCTGTTGTGAAACTAATTGGAGCAGCTTTCATCTTTCGATCTCGATATTTGACTTTTCTGAGCTGCTTTTTCCTTTTTTTACTTCAGTGGAGCAGCAGCAGGTTCACAGGAGTCCACTTTCAGAGTATTGCTTCACCAGATGTCTTCACAGGCAGACTGAAGTGCTTTGGTAAAGTGGATGATTATGAAAAAAGAAGAAGTTATTAGTGCTGCAAGAGATCACTTGACATTTAGAGTTGTTTTTTTTGGTGAGTCAGTGATTCACACGAAGGCAGCTGACAACAAACACAGCCGACAGATAGAGAACGGGGATGTCGTGAGAAGTGTTTTTGTGGAGCTGCACGTGCAATTGTTTTTGGGAGAGTGGCTGTTTTTTACATGATGACTCCACAGACAGAGGTCAGAGGTCAGAGTTGGGTGGATCTGGAAGTGTTCGCGCTTGAGGACATTCAATGGATCATCGTCTGATTTTGCAGGTTTTGGCCCATTAACTACAAATTGTGTGTGATTTACATTACCGCTGAGCCAGAGCAAAGCATAGATTTTCAGATTGATTTTCCACCTTACAGCCAGCCACTGGTTTCAGTACAAAACGTCAAACGCCTTGGGACTCCTCTGGTTCTATAGAAGTCTATGAGAAAATGACTCTACTTCTCTCTTGATTTATTACCTCAGTAAACATTGTAAACATGAGTTTATGGTCTCAATCTCTAGTTTCAAGTCTTCTTCAATACAGCATGATGTTCATTTAGTACATTATGGTCCATTGAGAGTCAAACAGACCATAAAGCAGGGGATGCTTTAGGGGCGGGGCTACACGGTGATTGACAGGTCTCTACCAGAGACGTATACGGCGTCTCTACGTCACTCCTCCTCAGTCCAGATATGGTAATTTCTGTTCATTGAAAAAAAAAAAACATGGCGATGGACGTAATCCAAGATGGCGACAGCAAAATCGCTGAACGCGTGCTGCAATGGAAATGTGCCCAAAGCCGACCTGAATGTGTCAACACCTTCAGCTCCTGTTTGGTCGAGTTGTAGACGCCCACATGGTTCCTACAGCTCATCGCAATGGAGCACGGTGCTTAAACTGTTTTATATACGAATTAAAGGTGCTGTTATCGGTTGATATTCGCTCCACATAATTTGATCTACGGTCTATTGTAAAGGCCGTTCAGACGAGCCGATCAGACGACCCAAAACACGCCAGACGATTTCTCTAGACGCCTCTAAAACGGAAGATTGTAATTGCAATACTTAATATGTAATATTGTTACGAATAGTTATCGTGATAAATAGACTGTTCTCATAGATGCTGCTGGTGTTCCTTTGAGCAAGGCATTTGACTTGCACAACAACCAGCAGCAAGAGGCTGTTAGCGAACGTGAACGTGTGAAACCTTTGATAATGTGAAGGGAAGAATACTGAGCTCTTTTGAAGAAAATATCAATCTGCTTATTCTCCAAATCATCATTGGATCATCGCCAACAACTTTACAACAGATATTCAGTGTTATTAAAAACTTTCTTTTCTGAGAGGCTTTGAATCATATTTAGTCAAAGACAGCAAAAAAAAAAAAAGAGAAACTGAAATCTAATTTCAAGCAGAAAAAAGAGACCGAAGAGCCGGATAATAGCTAGATACGTTCTCTTACTGTCTGCAATCATGCTTTGCTCCGGGGACTCTGGAGACACTGACAGCGTATTGCCTACAATTACATTATAACAGGCTGTAATTTTAGAGTTTTGTGTGCTTTGGGGGCTCCGAGAAATAATAAGTTTGATTCCTCAGACAAAGACGGGGCACTTTGAAAGCTCCTCCATCTCGTGATCAAAGGGTTGTTTTCTGAGGGGGAGCCGGGCCTCGTCGATATTTAATCAGACTCTGATCTGAAAATTGATCTCATCTTCTCCGCTGGGCGAGAGATAAGCAGGCGGAGAGAGAGAGAGAGAGAGAGAGAGAGAGAGAAGATGTGGAGCTTTTAATGACATGTTTGGTTTTGAATTGGTTTGTTTTGGCTCTGTGTGTGTGTGTGTGTGTGTGTGTGTGTGTGTGTGGTGTGTGTGTGTGTGTGTGTATGTAAAACAGCCTCCTGAGCTGCAGAGGTTACAATATTATGGAAAGAGCCACGAAAAGAACGAGCGAGGGCAGAGCTCTAGATCAGCACCAGCTCAGCACTTTCTGATTCAGTGGTCCCTAAAAAAACGCACCGTAAAGAGTCCGCATCACTTCCTCTTCAACTGATCGCTCAGGAGTTATTGGGAGGAGGCCATTAGGCGGATTTATCGCCTCCGCTTCCTCCTGCAACTTTCACAGTTTTTTGACGGGATTTTAGTGGCGCTCCATTGTACCCGTGCTCCTCTCCTATTGCACAACGTTGGAGCAAACATATTGTGGAACTGAAACTGTGATTTAAACTCATCACGTTGTGGCCAGCTGGCTCAAATCGGCATCCGACTCCTGCTGTGACGAGACAAAGTGTAATACGGGGTGCTGATACGTAGCACTTACAGACCCTCGTGGCTCGTTTGAGTTGCGTTGAATCGTCGTTAAAGTTTAGGGAGGACCTTCTTACCTTCATCAGCGTTGCCTTTTCATTGAAGCTTTGGTCTTTGGTTATTGGGGGCAGATTTGAAGACTTGTATGTCTATTGCGTGGAATGTTTCACGGTTATGGTTTCGGCTTTTTTCTTTTTTTGAATTGGCCGGTTTTTAAGTTGTGATTGGGCTGGAAACTGAGGAATGTAGATGTACAGCGCTGTAGATCAGCAGTGATGAGACAGTATTTACTGGCTGCAGATATATTGCACAATGCATCACTGGTGGTTAGACAGAAGCCGAACGTATCGATTGGCTGAATCAGGATTTCTTTCCAAGAACAGTTTGTGTAGATCTGCTCGGGAAGGTTTTCTGTCAGAGCACCGAAGATTTAACGAGCAAAGAAAAAAGAGGCCTTGTGTCATTTTAAGGGATAGTTTTCATTGCTACACATTTCTGAAATGGCTCGATGTTGAATAACCATGTAAGTACCATGTGAGAACAAAAAGGGATTTTATTTGAGCTTTTTTAATAGTGGGCATTTCTTTTTTTATTGCTGAGAAAGTCTTCCATCGCTGTCAGAGGTCTTGATAGAGAAATTGGTTGAAAAAAAATGTCAGGATGCGGATGAATGGAAAGAGTGGAGGATGCAGAGGTGGAGAGAAAGGAGTGATGAATTACTTCAGCAAGGTGGAGGATGAAAGAACCGGCTGTCAGCTAACCAATCAGGCAGAGAGAGGGAGGGAGGGAGAGAGAGGGAGGGAGAGAGAGGGAGAGAGAGAGAGAGGGAGAGGGAGAGGGAGAGGGGGAGGGAGAGAGAGAGAGAGGGAGAGAGGGAGAGAGAGAGAGAGAGAGAGGGGGGGGAGAGATGGAGAGAGAGGGAGAGAGAGAGAGGGGGGGAGAGATGGAGAGAGAGGGAGAGAGGGAGAGAGAGAGGGAGAGGGAGAGAGAGAGGGGGAGAGAGAGAGGGAGAGGGGGAGGGAGAGAGAGAGGGAGAGAGAGAGAGACACTAACACCACTAACACCATTAACACCATTAACACCACTAACACCACTAACACCACTAACACTAACACCAGTAACACCACTAACACCATTAACACCACTAACACCACTAACACCTCTAACACCATTAACACCACTAACACCATTAACACCAGTAACACCACTAACACCACTAACACTAACACCACTAACACCACTAACACCACTAACACCTCTAACACCATTAACACCACTAACACCATTAACACCAGTAACACCACTAACACCACTAACACTAACACCACTAACACCACTAACACTAACACCACTAACACCAGTAACACCACTAACACCACTAACACTAACACCACTAACACCAGTAACACCATTAACACCACTAACACCAGTAACACCACTAACACCACTAACACTAACACCACTAACACCATTAACACCACTAACACCAGTAACACCACTAACACCACTAACACTAACACCACTAACACCAGTAACACCATTAACACCACTAACACCATTAACACCACTAACACCACTAACACTAACACCACTAACACCAGTAACACCATTAACACCACTAACACCATTAACACCAGTAACACCACTAACACCACTAACACTAACACCACTAACACCACTAACACTAACACCACTAACACCACTAACACCAGTAACACCACTAACACCACTAACACTAACACCACTAACACCAGTAACACCAGTAACACCATTAACACCACTAACACCACTAACACCATTAACACCACTAACACCAGTAACACCAGTAACACCATTAACACCACTAACACCACTAACACCATTAACACCACTAACACCAGTAACACCACTAACACCACTAACACCAGTAACACCAGTAACACCACTAACACCAGTAACACCATTAACACCACTAACACCACTAACACCATTAACACCACTAACACCATTAACACCACTAACACCAGTAACACCACTAACACCATTAACACCACTAACACCAGTAACACCAGTAACACCATTAACACCACTAACACCAGTAACACCAGTAACACCAGTAACACCACTAACACCAGTAACACCAGTAACACCACTAACACCATTAACACCACTAACACCAGTAACACCATTAACACCACTAACACCTCTAACACCATTAACACCACTAACACCATTAACACCACTAACACCAGTAACACCAGTAACACCATTAACACCACTAACACCACTAACACCACTAACACCACTAACACCACTAACACCATTAACACCACTAACACCAGTAACACCACTAACACCATTAACACCACTAACACCAGTAACACCAGTAACACCAGTAACACCACTAACACCAGTAACACCAGTAACACCACTAACACCATTAACACCACTAACACCAGTAACACCAGTAACACCATTAACACCACTAACACCTCTAACACCATTAACACCACTAACACCACTAACACCACTAACACCAGTAACACCAGTAACACCAGTAACACCAGTAACACCACTAACACCAGTAACACCAGTAACACCACTAACACCACTAACACCAGTAACACCAGTAACACCATTAACACCACTAACACCTCTAACACCATTAACACCACTAACACCACTAACACCACTAACACCAGTAACACCAGTAACACCAGTAACACCATTAACACCACTAACACCAGTAACACCAGTAACACCAGTAACACCATTAACACCACTAACACCTCTAACACCATTAACACCACTAACACCATTAACACCACTAACACCATTAACACCATTAACACCATTAACACCATTAACACCACTAACACCACTAACACCAGTAACACCACTAACACCATTAACACCACTAACACCAGTAACACCACTAACACATGAAGGCCAGAGCAGCGACGTGTGTTCCTCTGCTAACCAACAGAGCAGAAGATCTCTCGCTCACAGCTCAACGCGTCACTCGTCAGGTGTAAATGAATCCATAAATCCTGGGCAGCAGAGTAACACGATCTGAGCTGTAATGGAGGTTTGTGTGGCGTCGTCACGCGCTCAGCGAACACAAACAAAGGTGAAATAAATGCTTTAACAACTGGAGCCAGAAGAAGCTTTAGTTTTTTGTCTTAGTGAAGTGGTGTCTGAGTAGTTGTTCACCGAGCCTGAAACAAACCGTTTACGTCGGCTTCATTTGTAGTCGGCAAGCAAACGAAGCACATCGAGTGTTTATACGAAACACAGACTGATACTAAAGGGAACGCTTCTACCGGATCGGTGTGTCTATCTTTACAACATCCACATGTTAAGTCGAACTCCCAGACGTCCGGTCTTTAACGAGCCATAATATGATTTTACATGACTTTACATTTAAATCTGCATTAGTTAACGGCTTGAGTTCTGCATCATTGGTATACAGCAAAGCACCGGACAACAAAGTTAAAGGATCACCAAAATGTCTTTCTGCTGGGTTCATGACATCACTAGAGGGATCGTCAGAGTCATGAGGCCTATAGTCGAACTCTCGTCTGAATGTCTGTCAATTACAAGATCTACTACTCAGGTTCACCCGCTGCACAGCCGCCCTAATGCTTCAGTATCATAGCGAGCTAATTGACTCTCCATCCATCTGCCCGCTCTCTAAACTGCTTACCCTGTTCGGGGGGGGGGGGGGGAAAGGGGGGGGGGTTGGATCCCGTCCCAGTGTGCAACTTGGCAAGAGGCACGATGGAATGGACAGGTCGCCAGTGAGACACGAGATCCATCAGACACGTCGGCCTTTAACCGAACGGGATGAGATTCTGCCACCTTCCCTCGTTGCTGTCGGGAGTTCCTAAACGACCTGTACCTCTTCTATCCACTGAGCATGGGGGGGGGGGGGGGGGGGGGGGGGCTCCTGTGGGAATTGAACCCTCCACCCTGGCAGTCGTACAGCGGCACCCCGTTTAGCTTCACCTCTCTTAAACTCCGGGGGGGACCACACACACACACACACACACTCTTAAAAATGCTTTGAATGAAAGCGCTCTCCAAATGGCAGCTGTAGGTAATGAAAATTCTTTCAAACCCCCCCCCCCCCCCCCCCCACCTACCTAAAATTGATATATGAGTGTTGGAAATGAGCGCTGCAGATACAGAGCTGGTATTCTGTGGCAGCCGACTGCGGTATTGTCAGCGGTGATAATATTTTCTGTGAGCTGCAGATAGCTTCTCCCTCAGCACGCCTGAGGGGAGGTTAAGCCTCATAGCTAGTGGCCTGTGAACCAGAGAATGGAGTGTGTGTGAGAGAGAGAGAGAGAGAGAGGTGGTGAAAGGGAGGAGAGGAGGTAGAGAAAGAAAGAATAAATAACAAAAAGAAAGACACCTACGCCTCTTAGAGCAAAGGGAAAGATGTAAATGTTATAATAAACTCTTGAAAGACAATTTGGTTCTTAATCTTAATTTCGGATTTTCAACCACGATGGATGGATGAATGGATGGATGGATGGATGGATGGATAGATGAATGGATGGATGGATGGATGGATGGATGGATAGATGAATGGATGGATGGATGGATGGATGGATTTAATGTGATGTAATGAGATTAATACACTATTGTCTTTCTACTTTATCGCCTCATCCCTCCATCTTTCCCCATTTGCTTGCCACACACCTTTCCTCCTCTCCTCTCCTCTCATCTCCTCTCCTCTCCTCTCCTCTCCTCCTCTCCTCTCCTCCTCCTCTCCCCTCCTCTCTCCTCTCTTCTCCTCTCCTCTCCTCTCCTCTCCCCTCCTCTCCTCTCTTCTCCTCTCCTCTCCTCTCCTCTCCTCTCCCCTCCTCTCCTCTCTTCTCCTCTCCTCTCCTCTCCTCTCCTCTCCTCTCCTCTCTTCTCCTCCTCTCCTCTCCTCTCTTCTCCTCTCCTCTCCTCTCCCTCCCCTCCATCCATCTCATCCATCAATCCAATTCATCCACCCTCTC
>JAVDOI010000003.1:23879809-23896170 GCA_032191485.1 Leptoclinus maculatus | reverse complement strand
AGGAGGTCAGGTGTTGTTCAGGAGCACCAACCTCTGCTTTAGCGGACCGCTGAGGGAGGGCACATCTGGAATGATGGAGGTGGAAGAGGGATGGGGTTAGATAACAGAATGATTGCAACTGTGGAGAAACTCTGCATGATTCAACATTTGTTAAAAAAAATAGAGAAGCCAGTTATTAAAAGTATGATGATCACATGTCAACAAAGAAGAAGCCACTGTTTCGCTCTTCATGTCGTCTGTGCTTTTCAAGCGGTGGATAATTCAGGCGTTGAAGCTTAATCTGCTGTTGCTCTCATTGTACGTTGACCACATAAATGCCTCACATGTGACATTTGAAAATGTAATTAAAGTACTTCAGTAGAAGGGGTAGGAACAGCTGCACCCACTTAGCCGATCGGCAGGAGAAGAAGATCTTGTGTGGACTTGTTCTGTGAGATATTGAGAGAGAGTGTGTGTGTGTGTGTGTGTGTGTGTGTGTGTGTGTGTGTGTGTGTGTGTGTGTGTGTGTGTGTGTGTATCATCTGCAAGTCAGGACACACGCGCTGTAACACACCTCGGTTAATACCTGCGCCAGATACGGATTTGCCAACTTAATTCTTCAGTTTTTCACACCCAGCGTACAACATGTAGGACCTGTCAGCAGGTACAGGCCGCCTCGTATCACCATCACGCTCACAGTCTGTTCCTAACATTAAAAATAACCTACATGAAGGGCCCCTTCTGGTGCAGCAGCACATTATTCAAACATGAGTTAAAACGGGATCAGGGAAATGATACAGTTCTCATTAGAGAAACCGAAACAGAAAGTTCCTCTTTATGAAACACGGAAGGTGTGTGTGTGTGTGTGTGTATGTGTGTGTTTGTGTTTGTGTGTGTGTGTGTGTGTGTGTGTGTGTGGCAGCGCGCTCAATACATTCAATGACATATAACCGTCTCAGTGTAACAACCTGGTGTTCTCTACACTGATAGTCGTTTCCTTAAGGCCATAACACACTTTCTGTGTCCACGTAAAGTTCCTCATTCGTCGTCTGTGAGCGTCTGTACGAGCCGACAAATATGCGTCGACACGCTCATGTAGTAGAAGCAGAGGCATGTCTGCTGTCCGAGTCGGCGTCTGTTCTGTCGAGTACATCCTGCTCGCCAATCTCTACTGACCACCAGGGGGCGACTCCTCTGGTTCTATAGAAGTCTATGAGAAAATGACTCTACTTCTCTCTTGATTTATTACCTCAGTAAACATTGTAAACATGAGTTTATGGTCTCAATCTCTAGTTTCAAGTCTTCTTCAATACAGCATGATGTTCATTTAGTACATGATGGTCCATTTAGAGTCAAACAGACCATAAAGCAGGGGATGCTTTAGGGGCGGGGCTTACTGTGATTGACAGGTTGCTAACAGAGACGTATACGGCGTCTCTACGTCACTCCTCCTCAGTCCTAATATGGTCACTTCCTGTTCACTGGTTGCAACAAGCCAAGATGGCGACGGCCAAATCACCGAACTCAAGTCTTCACGACGACTACGTTCTCTTCTTACATACAGTCTGTGGTTTCTACCTCAGCATGGTAGTGATGTTACTACAGTGTGTTGCACGTTCAGTTCAGCTCTTTACGGTCGGTGTGTGTGTGTGTGTGTGTGTGTGTGTTTGAGCTGCAGTATGAAAAGTAAAGATGTACAATAATGTCTTCCCAGTTGGTAAGTCTACATACTGTGTGAATGAATGCTGCACACAAGGTGCTGTTTGTTTGTTTGTTTGTGTTTGTGCTTGACCTTTCAGCGATGCAAACTCCACACCTCCATGAAGTCTGTTTTTTGAACCACAGACGTCTTGGAGGGCAGGAGCTACGACCCAAAAGGTTCAGGCAGCCAAAATGCAGAATTCAGCTTCCTGCAGAACGTGTCACTTTGTGCGTCTTTTTAATCCTTTCATCCAGACACCAGCATATGTTCCTGCGATTATGCATACTTGCATGTAATCAGATGTTGTTTACATGGGCTCTTACCCTCATTATTGGCCTAATTACAGTATAATCACATATGAATGTGCATGTGAGTGTAGCCCCGTTGGTTGAGTCACACAGCTTGCAGGTGAGAATATGCAGGTTTGTAAATGTGAAGCCTCTGGTGGATAACTATGTCAAAAACAAACAGCAGGTGTTTGTTTTGTTTTCTGCAGAGATATATATATATATATATATATATATATATATATATATAAAGCTCTGAATATATGCAACGTATTTGTGTGCGAGTCGTAAGCCAGGACTGAGGATGTGTTAGTTTTGTTAGCAGTACTTGTGGCACTGTGCGCCATTCAAATGCTAATGCAGACTTCCCATTTCTCACAGGATTAGCCTGCGCTCCTGTTTACCTACCAGCACGACTACTTCCTGTAAGGGACGCCACTCCTGTTCACACACACACACACACACACACACACACACACACACACACACACACACACACACACACAGAAGCGCTTATATGCAGGATCACACCCTCATCTGCATGTGCACACAAGAAAAATGGTGTGTCTTGCACAGAGGGGAGAACACACACACACTCACACACACACACACACACACACACACACACACACACACACACACACACACACACACACACACACACACACACACACACACACACACACTCACTGGGAGAGCCTTTGAAGCAGTGTGGTGCCCACGTCCTCAGGCAGGTTGGCAGGGGATCTTTTCTGGTGTTTCTGCCTTCAGAAATCCAAACATGAGAGGAAACAATGTGTTGGTTCGTTGAATACTGAAGGACACTCTGCCTCTCTGTGTGTCCCCCCCCCCCCCCCCCCATGTAACGGATGAATGTGAACCTGTGGTGGACGGGTGTTGTGTGAGGAACCAGACCGAAACGACACAATTCAAAATTCAGCCTTTTAAGCGATAAGAAGGATCCGCGTGTGTCAGCAGATTGTTAGCGCCGGTTGGACTGCGATCGCACCCAGACTGTTGTTTCTATGACACCATGTCCACAACGTGTTATAAACATCCTTATAATGCGTCGTGATCTACTTATAGCACTGTGAAAAAACAGTTATAAGCACAATAATCAAAACACAAGTCACAATGAGAGGTTTTTGTGGAGAAATATTACATTAGTTAAATATAAATGTCCGTCATTTCTGTTATGAGCAGTTAATACGTGTTATTATTTAGTGTTTATCTTTAATATTTGACTGTGAACCAGTCATCAGTCTGGAGATGAGAGATGAAGAGAAAGATGTTGATGTCTCACTCTGTCCAATCTTCTCCAGATTTCCTTCCCCGTAACGATTATCAGCACGTTTCCGTGTTTTTTGTCCTAACTCGTTGCAACTTTCTTTGCAGCTGAATCTCTCTTTCCATTGCTGTCTCAGTTTCTCTCTCTCTTTCGTTTTCTCGAGGAAACAAGATCGATGCACCAATCTGTGTGCTCGCCTCGTGTATCGCAACGCCCAATCGCACACACACAATGCCCGAACGCCACGCGTGCACACACACACACGCGTGCACACACACACACACACACGCGCGCGCGGTTGAAATTATTCATTTCCCCGTCATATGCAATGCAGTCATTGTTCCTTTCTCCTTCCCTCTCCCTATCGGGAGGTATTCACATGGACAAGAGGAGAGGGAAATGAGTTTTTCAGCGCGGCTATAACCGGCTCCCAGGGAGGGAATAATAATAATAATAATGTTTTATAGAGTCTCTCTGCACAGCGGGGGCCACAGGTCGGCTAACTAGACTGGCCTCTGGCTCAGAGGGCCTCGTTTGTGAAACATGTTGGGGAAATGAACCCGTCTGCGGTTCAACAGCTACAGAGGCTGATAAATCTCAAAAGTCACCTGCCAGTGTGGCTCCTTTGGCAGCCGGAGAAACGTACAAAAGAAAAGAGAACCACTTGCCAGATTCGGTCTATAAACCAGCCGACTCTGTTGCATTTTGCCAGATATCTCAGTGTTGTGATCACTTTCATTTCTGGCGTTACAACATTATTGCGTCGGGTGTGAGCTCATCTCTAAATGACCACAAACGTTCTCCCTCCTCCATCTCCTCTGTTTAAGAAACCCTGAAGCCTCCTTGCTCCTGGGGGGGTCAAAGGTTACGAGACAGCAGGTAATGTAGTCTCACCGAGGAGACGACGGGTAAGTGAAGAGCTTTAGCGACTTCTTGTTTTGCTCCTCCAAGGCTTTTCAGCTAAATGAACAGTCGCGCTGATGTTACACACAGACGGGCAATTTGCAATCACTGTGCCGTTCCAGCGTCTAGAAGCACGTTTCTCACAAAAGCACAAGAAAGTGTGTTTTCTTCTTCTTCCCCTTCCTCATCTCTCCGTCCTTTATAAATGATTCAGATGATTCAGAAAAGAAACGGCAAGAATCAGCATAAATGGGATTTTTTTTAAAGTTAAGGATGCGGCATAATCAAGCATCTTTGACTGCAAAATGATCACACACACACACACACACACACACACACACACACACACACACACACACACACACACACACAGGCATGGAAGGACTGAAAGCAGTTGATAATTAGCAGTGTCAATAAATCCCAACTACAGATGTGTTTGAATCACATTCATATGTATATCATTTATGCTCTACTGACATCGGTGTCGTGTGAGTGTCAGTTTGTGCGCTAGTGTGTGTGTGTCCCCGCTTGTGCTACACACATAAACATGTTGTGTAACTGACAAGCATTCACTGGAAATGAACCGTCAGTGAGAAGACGTTGCTCTGTTACGCTACACAACACACGCCTTCACAAGCTATTATCCCCGGAGTTTAAGAAACCACTTCTCTGTCACATTTCCACAGTGGACAGTTTTTAGTTTTTTTTTTAGTTCCACAAACCTGGTTTCCTTAATTGGGTTTAGGGATGAAAAGAAACCAGGTTACCGCGGCTACTGAAGGAACCAGATTTCGGGGGTAATGAAGACGCCAACAAGAGCGCATGTGCGTGATGATTATTTCAGGCGAGGACGTCGATGCTGTGGCAGCATGAAAGGAAAGAGCAGCGCTTGTAGCGGAACCAAGACATGAAGTAAAACTGAAATAAAAAGTAGGAATTGACGACAAAAGTGCAAGTGTGTCTGCAACGACCACTGCTGTCCTGTTAGATTAAATGAATACAAACCACCGCTAACCCTCGTCTAGTCTGCAAGTGTATCAGACGCATTTTTCACTTGCATGGATCCGCTCACTGCACCGGCTCTGTGCCGCTAAACGGCGGTTCACTTCACGTTGACTGTTTAACGCTTCCTCTGCACAGAAACTGTCAGTCCTGCTGTGTATTTAGACCCGTTAACTCTTAGCTCTGTTAGCTGTATTAGCCCTGTTAGCTGTTAGCACGAGAGGTCCTTCAGCATACAAATATTTGGCTTATGGGTCCAGCAGTATGTGAGACAGACAGACAGACAGACACAGAGATGCACGCACACACGCACTCACGCAACCAAACACATAATCTCCTGGCAGAGATGATGAACTGCTTGTAACAATCAGACATTCGATCAGAAACGTTGGTTCTTAAAACAACCTGTGAACGTCCAGCGACCTCTTGTTCTTTTCTTTAAATCATGAAGTTTAAATCCAAGTAATACCAAGTATTTGGTATTTTGGTGTTCTGTATTTTTGGGAAGAACTTGGAAAAATCTCCCTTTGACAGCCATATAGAAATTCTTTAATGGTGGTAGGATTTGTAGTTGTATATATAGCCAAACGTTTGACGTTTTTACCTGCATTCTGATGCATATTAAACTTTAAATCCCCAGTCCTGAGGACCTTAATGCACACCTGTAAGCCGTGGTGTAAATAACACTATTACATTTACAACGTGCCTGTTTTGGTTGAAATATTCTTAGGAGTTTGGATAACACCCTCTCTGATATCCTGATTTTCTGCAGCCTGGTTACTTTTGTGAATATCAACATAGTCAGAGAGAGAGAAGGATTGTGTGTGTGTGTGTGTGTGTGTGTGTGTGTGTGTGTGTGTGTGTCTGTGTGTGTGTGTGTGTGTGTGTGTGTGTGTGTGTGTGACAGAGAGCTGGTGCAAAAATTGTAATTCTCACCTTGATGCATGTAGGATTAAGCCATCAATCTAGTTTATAGAGAGTGGAGGGTAAAGTGAGGAGAAAGAGACTGAGGGAGAAAGATAACAGAGGGGGAGCGAGGGAGGGGGGGAGGGGGGGAGGGGGGGGGGGTA
Organism: Leptoclinus maculatus; assembly: GCA_032191485.1. Classification (NCBI taxonomy): domain Eukaryota; kingdom Metazoa; phylum Chordata; class Actinopteri; order Perciformes; family Stichaeidae; genus Leptoclinus; species Leptoclinus maculatus. The sequence continues at coordinate 23,889,939 of JAVDOI010000003.1, read as the reverse complement.
CCAAAGAGGAAAGTAAAAAAGACTGAGAGATGGGAGAGGAAAAAAAAGAGCACAAAGGAAAGAACAAGATGGAAAAACCGTAGTGAGAGCAAACAGCAGTGACAGAAAAGTGAATACGAGATGATAAAAGTGATGCAAGATAATGACCACGAAGAGAAAGAAGAAGGAAAAAAAATCATAAAAGATGTAGAAATATTGGAAAACAAAGAAATACAGAGTGGGGAGGAGGAAGAGGGAGAAAGAGCCGACACACACACACACACACACACACACACACACACACAGTGAGACGACAGGGAGCAAATGAACTGGTTTAAAGCAGACAGAGAACAAGCTGTTTTCGCTGTCGCCAGTCATTTGTGCTCCGTGTGTCATTTCTCCGCTCAGCGCCGGTTACAGCCAGCTTCTCCCGTCACCGCCTCGCTGTTGGCACAAGCTCGTGTCAATACCGATGCCGTTCTGCACGCGTGGTGGGTTCAAGGTAATCGAGGGGAAACGCACAAGAAGCCACTTAGCAGGAGGACAAACTCTTCACGAGGCTCTTAACTCATTAAGTTGCAGACTTTTTTTAGGTGAGTTTTATCAGTTGTCGTCCCACTTTGATCTGCAGCGGACGTCCTGGATGTAACCGGGTCGAATAGGTCGAAGTGGCAGCCATGATGAGAGCTGGACGAACTCTCTAGAAGCTAAGGAAAGGCGCTTCAATGCTTCCTTTCTTCAAACAGATACTTCAGGACCAAGTCCATGCCAACATTCTAACCAACGGGGTCTCTGAAACGATATTAAATGTCCACGATGATGCTACATGTTAACGTTAGCTGTCCTGCTGTATCTACCAGCTGTTAACGGTAACGGTGGTTGCATTGAGTTACGTTATGATGCGTTCAAGTTCTATTCAAACTTGAGGCCGATCGTCAGGAATTTACAATAAATTTGCAAAAACCAGAATGGAATGTAAGTTGAAGTACCTGGGATTTTCACTGGTATTGAATTGCGTATCGAGAATCGTGGATTTTCACTGGTATTTGTGTGGACTACTACATTTCTGTTATCGTGACGTCCCTGCACCGGACCTTCCTTTATGAAAGGAGAGGAGATGTTGCCGACCATCAATTCCTTACGACAGCAACAAATAAAGCAACAAATAAAGCAACGCACCATTCGGCCGTCAATAACATCCGCCGTCGACGTTTAATTCTACACTATGGCTAAAATGAAAACATCGTTCCTAGGACGTTGGATCCTAATTTGGACACAGAGCCCATTTCTTTTACATGTTTATCATGTATAATAACTAGGGATGCCCCCCCCCACCAAACCCGGTTCTAAACGGGAACCGGGTTAAATTAGTAAAACTCAGAGTATTGATGCGGTCCGGAGACGGTTCTGTTATCGGTACTTTCTTAGTTCTGGAGTGAGACGTCCTCGTCTCAGACGTCCTCTCTCTGTCTCTCTGTCTCTCTGTCTCTCTGTCTCTCTGTCTCTCTGTCTCTCTGTCTCTTTGTCTCTGTCTCTTTGTCTCTCTGTCTCTTTCTCTCTTTCTCTCTCTGTCTCTGTCATTTTGTCTCTTTGTCTGTTTGTCTCTCTGTCTCTTTGTCTCTTTCTCTCTTTGTCTCTTTCTCTCTTTCTCTCTCTGTCTCTCTGTCTCTTTGTCTCTCTGTCTCTTTCTCTCTTTCTCTCTCTGTCTCTGTCATTTTGTCTCTCTGTCTCTCTGTCTCTTTGTCTCTCTGTCTCTCTGTCTCTTTGTCTCTTTCTCTCTCTGTCTCTCTGTCTCTCTGTCTCTTTGTCTCTTTGTCTCTTTATCTCTGTCTCTTTATCTCTTTCTCTCTCTGTCTCTTTGTCTCTCTGTCTCTCTGTCTCTGTGTCTCTCTGTCTCTTTGTCTCTTTGTCTCTCTGTCTCTCTGTCTCTTTGTCTCTCTGTCTCTTTGTCTCTCTGTCTCTCTGTCTCTTTGTCTCTTTCTCTCTCTGTCTCTCTGTCTCTTTATCTCTTTGTCTCTTTGTCTCTCTGTCTCTCTGTCTCTCTGTCTCTCTGTCTCTGTGTCTCTGTGTCTCTATGTCTCTTTGTCTCCGGCTCAGTACAGCGTGAGACTCACATCACGATCAGAGAGAAGAAAACATTTGAGAACCCTCACAAGTAACCGTTTCCCTTTGAAAGCTGTGTTTGTAATGTAAACTATGGCCTCATGGTGACTGTGTGTAGCTTTCATTGAACATGTTCGTCCTTATAGTTCTGGTACTTTATCAGGTCAAATGGATGTTTTTGCCTTTTTTTAAAGTCTCACGTCTCGTCTGTGAAGGTTCATGTCCTTCATCTACAAGAAGGAAGGAGACTGGATGAATAATGCACTGCTCTGAAAGTTTACACTTCACAAGTCCAGCGGATTTTTCTTTTTGCCTCGATCACGTCTTTGTGATTCAGGTCTGACTCAAGTCTCCAGCTCTGCCTTTGTAATCTCAGAACTGAGGCTGGGGTTTATAAAACCGGGGTTGGTTCATTTAGTCAGAAAACAGAGTGTGTTGTCTCTCTGTGTGTGTGTGTGTGTGTGTGTGTGTGTGTGTGTGTGTGTGTGTGTGTGTGTGTGTGTGTATGTGTGTGTGTGTGTGTGTGTGTGTGTGTGTGTGTATGTGTGTGTGTGTGTGTGCTGTTGATACGCTCGTCATTGCTGCTGATGTTGTTGTTGTTGTTGTTGTTGTTGTTGGGCTAATAGCAGACACATCCTCTCCATTAGCAGTTAATCTCTTTGCCAAGAGAGAGTGAAGAAAGCAATATTACGAGGAGGATTTAAACGAGCGCTCCCCTTATCTTCTTCTTCTTCTTCCTCCTCCTCCTCCTCCTCCTCCTCCTCCTCCTCCTCCTCCTCCTCCTCCTCCACCTCCTCCTGCTCGGCTCTCCTCTGAAAACTCAAATCTTTCATTCTTCCTCAGCAACAAAGACACACACATTATTGTGTATTCCCTGACTGGCCGTGCTGCTCGAGGCCAATAAAGAAAAGGGATTAGATTGAAAGCTCTAAACACTGCTCACACCTCTAACACACACACACACACACACACACACACACACACACAGACACACACACACACACACACACACACACACACACACACACACACACACACAGATTCATTATTAAATGTCTGACTGCAGCTGTGTGTCTGTGTGTGTCTGTGTGTGTGTTGTGATTACGTCCTTGGGTGTGTGAAAGAGTGAGTGTGTTTTCACAGAGAGGGCATACTGTCGTTATTACTTTTATTACTTCTCCTGTTGGTGGTTGATAGCAACACTGTGTGTGTGTGTGTGTGTGTGTGTGTGTGTGTGAGAGAGAGAGGGGGGGGGGGTATGTGTTGTATTTGTATTTTTATGTCCTATAAAATATTTTTTCACATCCTAACTCATCTATATATAGACCGTTTATATGTATCCATTAAAGTCAATATTTGTATTATTATTTTTCAAGTTAAGGTTTAGCCTACTTACCCTACTTTTTTATTTATATTTATTTATATATATATATATATAATATTCTTTTTCTAAACCGTATATAGATGTAACAAACGTAAATAAAGAATGAGGGCGAACTTCTGGTGGATAGTAAACCAACCGTTGTGCGTTAATACAATGCTGCACAGCTCTGTTCTCTCTAGTAGATCTTTGCTCATGATGTGTACGTATGTTTGTGCTTTCATTTCACACTTGGCAATGTAAACGTATGTTTCCAATGCCAGTAAAGTCCCATTGAATTGAGAGAGAGAGAGAGAGAGAGAGAGAGAGAGAGAGGGAGGAGGAGACAGACTGAGAGGAAAAGAAGAGGAGAATGAGCACATTTTGTATTTTGTCGCTTCTCTTAAGTTTGTTTTTATTCATGGCTTTTCCAAAGGCTGAATTATTGCTCTGCTTCCAGACTGCTTGCTCTGCAGTGTTTGCTAAGCATCCCCCCCCCCCCCCACACCACAACACACACACACACACACACACATGCAGTCCTATAGGCATTTATATTCACCAGTGAAGGTAGGTTCTGTGGGAGAAGGTGAGGAATTTTGAGCAGCAGTGATTGGATAAACAGTTTCCCCGTCTGCAGTCCACCGGGACACATGTATGGATTAGAGAGAGAGAGAGAGAGAGAGAGAGAGAGAGAGAGAGAGAGAGAGAGAGTCATATTCTACGGCAGCACCTGCATTGTTGATGTGATTTTATTTCGTGCAGGAGCAAAGACACATCCTGGTTTTCACGAGTGTGCGTGACAGTTTTCAAAACCTTTTGTGTGTTTAGTTCTAGATTGAACACTGGACTCGTGCCCGGTCTCCGGACCGCGTTGCAAAAGCTCCAAACACGCCGGTGGAAGCATGAATAACTCCAGCGATTGGTTTCGGTTTCCGCTGTGTTTGAGTAGTTGCATCACTGCAGCACATTAATGTTTGCATTTTAATTTGTTTAAAGAAGGTGGAGTCACGCTTTGACTTTCAGAGGCAAATGTCGCACATGAAGGATCGTCTGTTATCATCCAGCCGTGATCGCGGCTCTTCTCCTAATCTTAACCAACAGGCACTAGATGTGTCATCCTTTGAGTTATTCCACGCCACCGTGCCGCCATTTCACCATCAACCACTTGAGCTCCCGTCATGCATTGTGAATGCTTAAGTCCTGCGCAGTGCACAGTGTTGTTATTCAGCATCCGCTCACGTCGGAGTGAAGGATCTCGCTCATGAAACTGCCAGAGGGGTCAGCTTGACCTTCTAGGGGATCATGAGACAAACACCGACCGTGGGATCAAACATCGGTCGATATTCGACATTGGTGGTGAAGATTTTTGCCCGTATGTGTTCCCCCAAATATGACGTAGCACAAAATAATGATGTATCGTAAAATAGATGCAGAAGTAGAATGTATTGTAGACGATGAGTAGGGCTGTCCTCCAGCAAAGAAACTCTTTCTCGCCTAACACTCGACTAATCGATTTAGAACAAGAGTAAGAACTGTGATTCTTTACGGACTCGGTGGCCTCGGGACTCGTCGCGCCGTTAACGGCCACTAAAGACAGCGTCTATGGCAGAACCTCAGTGTGTCTCTCTGGCATCAGGTTTCATTCTGAGGCGTCTCGTGTATGTGAAGGGTAAAATGAGCATCTGTACAAGGTAACGTTTAAATTACAGCCCATCTGTCACCTCATACATATGCATAATCACACACACACACACACACACACACACACACACACACACACACACACACACACACACACACACACACACAGAACAGCCTCGTGGTTTTCCTCTACAGTTCAGAGCTCAGTTGAACTATGACAGAAAGCTTTGCAGAGCTGTGGAGAAAGATACTCTAAAATACAAGGAGAGTTGTAGACGTAAACACCTACGAGCATTTTCTCTCTCTCTCCCTCTCTGTCTCTCTCTATCTCTCTCTCTCTCTGTCTCTCTCTCTCTCTGTTTATCTCTCTCTCTCTCTCTCTATCTCTCTCTCTCTCTCCCCTCTCTCTCTCTCTCTCTCTCTATCTCTCTCTCTCTCTGTCTCTCTCTCTCTCTGTTTATCTCTCTCTCTCTCTCTATCTCTCTCTCTCTCTCCCTCTCTCTCTCTCTCTCTCTCTCTCTCTCTCTCTCTCTGTCTCTCTGTCTCTCTCTGTCTGTCTGTCTCTCTCTCTCTCTCTCTCTGTCTCTCTCTCCCTCTCTCTCTTCTCTCTCTCTCTCTCTCTCTCGCTCCCTCTCTCTCTCGCTCCCTCTCTCTCTCTCTCTCTCTCTCTCTCTCTCTCTCGCTCCCTCTCTCTCTCTCTCTCTCTCTCTCTCTCTCTCTCTCCGTCTCTCTCTCTCTGTGTGCTTCACGGTGGAGGCTTTTATCCCCGGCTCTCTGCTCCACCATGAATATGCGATGTGATCCATTCTTGTCTCTTCCCTGCCGCCTCCACAGGTGGGGGTCAGGGGTCAGCTACAGAGCAGCCACTGAGCTGGTGCACATACAGTGCCTTGCTAAACGGCACGAAGAGCCGGAGGAAGGCCTGTACTGCTGTTATCAATCTAGATTGTTTTGTGTGATTCTTTGTGGAGAAACAAATCTGTGGATTAAATCAACTAATCGATTAGTCGACGGAATCGTGTGAATGTTAGTGGACTAAAAAGTCGTCGTTTGAGTTCAAATAACTACAGAAGTGCTGTTACTGAAATATCCAATTTAAGTGACAAATTCATCAACGTTGACTTCATGGTGAACGAACAGAAGTCTGAGTGAAATATCTGTGTGTGTTGGACATGTTTGTTGTTCCCGCGTGTGCTTCAGCGTTCTTTATGAATTACATACTATATATATATATTTATATATATATATAGTATGTAATGGGGTTCCACTGTGTGTGTGCAGTCATGTGACCACACATGGTTCAATGTAGAATCTATTTCTGTGCTTTTAAAGGGAAGATGAGTGTTTTCTGCTTTCAACCCCTGACCTCATCTTATAGATACAGAGATGGAAAACACACACACACACACACACACACACACACACACACACACACTTACATACCACCCAACAGCTGTCAGACCAATTCCACTCATGTCCCTGTGCTCCCATGATTCATTGCACCGCTGGTACATTTCAGGTTCAGTGGAGAGTTCTGTGCTATGAGATATGAAATGTGTGTGTGTGTGTGTGTGTGAGTGTGTGTGAGTGTGTGTGAGTGTGTGTGTGTGTGTGTGTGTGTGCTTTTTGAGGATGCTTATTTGTAGCACCTGTTCAGTTTGACTGTTAGGAACTGAACTCCTCAGGATTTAACGGTTCCTTCAGCACATTTGTGTGTTTCATTTACACATCATCTGATGAACTGTGAAGATGAGGCGAATCAGACCAGATTAAAAAGCATGTCATTAAATGTCATCTTTTGCCTTTGACGAGACAATAAGAAAGAGGCCTCTTGTCAATCGTTGTAATTTCCTGTTCGGTGCCTGCGATGTTTGAGTGGAGGCTGAATAGGAGACGTGCTGAGGTGGAAAGATTAACATTGAAATGGGGCTGACTCTAAATATTTTGTTATTTTTGCTTGAAAACTCACTCAAATTATAAATCAATCATGAAAATAGTTGGATTGAATTTCTATTCAGAAACTAATTCTATTGAACATTTCAGCTCTGCATTGAAAATGTGAAAAGGGAAAAACAAACAGTATGAGGTTGTTTTTAGTGCAACCAGCATTCATTTGCACAGCTTCTCAAGAGATGGAACAAATTCGACCAATAACAGTTATTTATTTACATTATTGATGTTGTTACGCTGTTTTGTTACATTGTCACATTGTTACGTTACATTGTCACATTACGTTGTCATGTTACGACATTGTCACATTACGTTGTCAAATTACGTTGTCAAATTGTTACGTTGTCACATTGTTACGTTGTGTTGTCACATTGTTACGTTGTCACATTGTTACGTTGCGTTGTCACATTGTTACGTTGTCACATTGTTATGTTGTCACATTGTTACGTTGCGTTGTCACATTGTTACGTTGTTACATTGTTACGTTATCACGTTACGTTATCATGTTACGTTGTCACATTGTTACATTGTCACATTGTTACGTTGTCACATTGTTACGTTGTCACATTGTTACGTTGTCACATTGTTACGTTGTCACATTGTTACGTTGTGTTGTCACATTGTTACGTTGTCACATTGTTACATTGTCACATTGTTACGTTGTCACATTGTTACGTTGTCACATTGTTACGTTGCGTTGTCACATTGTTACGTTGTCACATTGTTACATTGTCACATTGTTACGTTGCGTTGTCACATTGTTACGTTACGTTACGTTGTTACGTTATCACGTTACGTTATCATGTTACGTTGTCACATTGTTACGTTACGTTGTCACATTGTTACGTTGTCACATTGTTACGTTGTCACATTGTTACGTTGTTACGTTATCACGTTACGTTATCATGTTACGTTGTCACATTGTTATGTTGTGTTGTCACATTGTTACGTTGTCACATTGTTACGTTGCGTTGTCACATTGTTACGTTGTCACATTGTTATGTTGTCACATTGTTACGTTGCGTTGTCACATTGTTACGTTGTTACATTGTTACGTTATCACGTTACGTTATCATGTTACGTTGTCACATTGTTACATTGTCACATTGTTACGTTGTCACATTGTTACGTTGTCACATTGTTACGTTGTGTTGTCACATTGTTACGTTGTCACATTGTTACGTTGTGTTGTCACATTGTTACGTTGTCACATTGTTACGTTGTCACATTGTTACATTGTCACATTGTTACGTTGCGTTGTCACATTGTTACGTTACGTTACGTTGTTACGTTATCACGTTATCACGTTACGTTATCATGTTACGTTGTCACATTGTTACGTTACGTTGTCACATTGTTACGTTGTCACATTGTTACGTTGTCACATTGTTACGTTGTCACATTGTTACGTTGTCACATTGTTACGTTGTTACGTTATCACGTTACGTTATCATGTTACGTTGTCACATTGTTACGTTGTCACATTGTTACGTTGTTACGTTATCACGTTACGTTATCATGTTACGTTGTCACATTGTTACGTTGTCACATTGTTATGTTGTCACATTGTTACGTTGTTACGTTGTCACATTGTTACGTTGTCACATTGTTACATTGTCACATTGTTACGTTGTCACATTTTTTTCACACAAACCATGATCTTAGTAGTTTTGTTGCCTAAACCTGACCAATTGTTTCACAACGTGGCATTGTGAGTTTCTGTAAGCGTGACACAAGACCGTTATGAAACTTATTTAAGCAACTTATTTTTCATTCAGAAACAACTACATTCCCTGTATCCCGTGGTTTGTAGAAACGTACAATGTCAACATTTTTCATGGCGACTGCGTTTTCCCGTGCCATCGGTTAGTCTTACCTCAGGAGCAGTAGGAACCTTTTAGGGCCCAAAAACCCCAAAACTTCCCTCCTGCGGGGTCAAAATGCAGATCAAGTTCCTGCAGAGCTTCTTAAAAAGGTTCCAGAAAAACGTTGAAAAAGACCCATCGTGTAGCAGCGTACAAATGGGGGTTGTGTGTTTGTGTGCGTGTCATAGACAGAGATGTATGAGCTGGAACAGAAAACAATGTAGAAACCAAACAAGCACCACTGCTGCAGGGAGAGATCTATACACACCCTTAATTGATCACTGAGCAGTGTGTGTGTGTGTGCATCCTCTCTTGTGCTTCTATATGAGACAGAGTTGAGGGGAGGAGGAGGAGGAGGAGGAGGTGTTTGTCTCGGTGTGTGTGTGTGTGTGTGTGTGTGTGTGTAGTATTGACGTAGCAGCGCTCTCTTCAGACCTGAGCTCAATAAGCCCAGACTTCAAACAAACAGCAACCACTTCACACAGGAGGAGAGGAGACGAGGAAGGAGACACGAGGAGGTAAAGATAAATGAGGGGATAGCAGAGGAGGGAGGAGAAGTGATGTGGGTAGAAAGAGGGCAAGAAATGAGAGGACAGGTGAGGATGATGAGAGCAATACCTACTCCGTGTTCCTGATGTGACAGAACCAAGTATTGTTTTCACTGTGTTCAGTCTCTCATACTAACAAGTACCCACGGAGAAGATAGCTCGCATCAAAACAGTCTTACATCGTCACATAGTTCAGCCATCTTGTTGGGGTCTGTAGGTGTCGGGGTCGGACCACAGACTGTAAATGTAGAAGGACGACCAACGCCACAGAAGTGGAGCCAAAATATGCCAATATTATATATTTAACAATATTAATCTGAAATCCAGGAGAAAACACAGTTGGGTTGAAACATGTGCATAGGGATCACGTGCTCATCGTTTGCAAGGGTTCTGTTGTCGTCTTCTTAACACACTTCATGTGTAAATGCTTAACCAGAGCTTGCTGACAACAACTGTCTGCCAGACGTTATGTAAAGCAACTAAAGACAAACAAATCTGCTTCAGTTCTTTATGAGCATCATGAGGCAGAGAGGCTACGTACGAGGACACGTCTCCCTCCCACTAGTGTCTGCATACATGTTCACTACTTCATTATCACTACAAAAATAGATCAAACTCAAAATAGAAAGGCCATAGAAGGTGTCGGTGCAGATTAAAGCAGAATGTGAGGCGCTGAGCGTC
>JAVDOI010000003.1:23862309-23874809 GCA_032191485.1 Leptoclinus maculatus | reverse complement strand
ATGATAATGTACATCCATTATGTCTCTCGCCCTCAAAGACGCTTCCTCTCTCTCTCTCTGTTATGCATTGCACAAACACACACACTCACTCTCCATCAACTGAAACACACACACACACACACACACTCCTCAGCCTCTCAAAAAGATATCTGCACTCATGAATGACACACACACACACACACACACACACACACACACACACACACACACACACACACACACACACAGGCATCTGTACTGTCTCATGAATGATATCCTCTCTCTGTTAAACTACACTCACAGCAGAGCTCCGACAGAGCTCCGACATATATATATATATATATATATATATATATATATTTTTAAGTCGTTGCCACCTTGTGTTTTCCTCCACCAGCTGTTCGGAGCGGAACAGGATTTACGTGCAACATTAACATTTTACATCTAATTTTATAACGTTTGGGTTTTTCTGGAGAGATGGGGGGGGTGTGGGGGGGGTTCTGCAGAGCTGGTGGTGTCTTCTCTGCAACACTGGGATCCTTCTGGTTCTTCTGCAGAATAACATGAAGCAGAACAGTTTTTTCTTTTCTCCTGAGAACTTGCCCTCTGATTAGCATAATAAAGAGCCAAACAGCAGCTTTTGCATGCTGTAGCTCATTACCTAGTAATTGCACATGTTTTACATTATTGCAGCCGATTTTCCAACGCATTCTGTACGTTTTAGGGGGTTTCCTTCCCTCCTGGCAGTCGTATTGATTTCCATTTATTCGCAGTAGCGAGGAAATCAACCTGCAGAGACCTCAAACAAGTCTCAGTGCAGAACATTTATTATCTTTATTTTATTGTCAACGTTCTGTTTGTGTTGTCCTCCCTTAATGATGTGTTCAAGGACACCCTGACACCTGACAGTGAGCGGCTAAAAAAAACTGTTTTTAAATGCAAGAAAAGAACGAATCAGTGTTTTCACATCATCCACGTTAAACACCTGTCTCCTGTAAAATGACGTTCCCATTCGACTGAACTGCATTCTCAAGACATATTTTACTACCGTCGCAGCTTTAAACAGTTTCAAACACTTGGTTAAAGTTGTAAATTGAAAAAAACAAACATGATTCTGCTTATAAAGACTGTCACGTTATTCGGGCTGCAGACGTAGCGTCCTCGTCGCTCCACTCTTGGTCCTCTGGGGTTGACTTACCAATGCAGTGCAGTTCAGCAGCCAGACATCAATCCTCACATGTCAAGATGAGTTGAATACTCATTCATTACCACTGATAAGTGACCCACAACATAAAGGTAAGATGGATCACCTTCTGCATCTCCAGCACGTTTGTGAGCCTCTGCATATGACAAAGTGCTGAAACAGCCTTTTTTTCTTGAAGGAATGTCTTGATGAAAACATTCCTCTAAAGTCTTGTGACACAGTTTCAATTTGTTATCCAAAAAAACATAAACATAACCGCGACTGTTTTACTCGAACAATGTGGCGATAAATGACACGTAAAAAGCCTAAAATGCGTATTAATGACATTTGTGCTATTTATACGCCTTCCTGTGAGATCTGGTTTGACAAAAAAGATGAGAAAACATAGTTTTATTGTGCAGATAAGTGGTACCCAGCAGCTGCAAAGAATGCATGGATGCATCTGTGCCCTTTGATCAAAACACGAGCTCACCGTTTCATTTCCTACGTTTTGTCTGTTTCATGTCATCGCTTTCTATTTTGTTATCTTCCTTTTGGGTATTGTATTTCCATTTTAATTTGTTGTAGTGGTTTGATTTGATTGCAGTCCTGAAATGTTTTGTTCAACCATGTAAAGCACTATAAAGTGTATTATGGTGAGAGGATGAGGTACAGTAGCTTGGATGTGCAGATTTGCAACTGCTGGTTGGACAAACAAGCAAATAATTATTTTTTTAAAATCTTTTCCCGGACTAAAACTTGTCATTAATTGTCGTACTAATTGTCTGACTTCCTTTGTCTTTGATTGGCAGATGTCGGATGCAGAGTGGGAGGACATGTTGGAGGGTTTTGACGAGCGGGGTTACCTGAGCGCTCGGCGCTGGAAGCCCGGCGACGACCCGTACACGCTGTACGCCTTCAACCAGAGGGAGAGCGAACGCATCCCCAGCAACCGGGCCCTGAGAGACACGAGGCACTACAGGTACACACACACACACACACACACACACACTGAGAAACACAGCAGTGTGCAGCGTTGAACCCGAGCTCTGGAGGAAGACGGTTATCACACACACTCTGTACGATGTGGTGAATCAGTCGAGCTTATCTGTACACATACAAACCAGAAGCAACCCTGCAGGCACAAACAATCAGAATACACACATGACACTGCAGATCAGTGTTACAGGTATGAACACACACACACACACACACGGTCAATCTATCCATCAAATTTAGATTAACACGTCTTCAAAGAGAGGAAAGCGTCTGTCCGCTAAGAAATTAAATTAAACACTAGAATAGAAATCCTCCGTCCTCTGTTGGGAAGATAAGGAGCTCGTCGCTTTGACAGCAGCCGCCTTCCAACACGTTCCAGCAGATAAAATAACGACTTCCTGGAAAAGACACACACACACACACACACACACACACACACACACACACACACACACACACACACACACAGTCACATCCTCCTGAACTACTGTTTCCATCATGCGCTCTGCAATCAAGGCACTAAAGTACTTTAATCTTTCATATTCATATCATATTTATGGTACAGTTATGTCTTCACATCAGAGTATTACTGTCTTGTTGCGATTAATGATTTAATGGATTTATGCTTATGAAGTGATGTTTATTTTGAGTCTCTTGAATGCTCTTAATTAACTTTATTTAGTTCATGTCTAAACTGATTAAGATATATAAATATATATATTTACGGTGTATTAAAGCCTGATATGTCTTCATCACCACACACACACACACACACACACACACACACTGCAGTTTATTCACACACACCGTCCTGCTGCCACGAATACTCACTACAACACCAACTGTGGATTCATCCGCCGGTGAAAATAGTCCCCAACAAATGCACTACTTTCTCTCGTTTTGTTTGATTTAAAAAAACGACCAGCTGTTTTAGAACCATTCTTTACAAGAAACACCACAAACAGTATGAGCTGTTTATACAGATGTGCATCAGAACCAATGGGCTTTATGTTCAAGAGGAAGAGAGTGGACAGACGGGGCAGAGCAGTCATCATCCTCACCCCTTAAGGAGGTTTATTTACTACATTTCTATTCAAAAAAACAAAATATCCATATTTTGGTTTAGAGATGCCATCGGCACCGATTGTTTTCGTCTGTAGTGACCTAAAAGCGTCTGACAATATGTTTTATGGAGCTGCAAAAGTACAGAAAAAGGTTGATTGATACAAAAGAAGAACAAATCCAGCTCTGCCCGCTGTGACAGCGCGGCCTTCAGCCGATGTTCGCGGTGTTATTAGAGGTGAGCAGCTCGTGGTGACCCAGCTCATAAGAGGAAGCTGCATGTGGCCGTTAATTGGGTGAACATGACTAAACCCTGGATGGTGGTAGTGGTGAGCACAGCAGGGCACGGCTCCACGACTCACGTAGGAAGCTAAAATCTGTTAGCATAACTGGCACGTACATCACTGTGTGTGTGTGTGTGTGTGTGTGTGTGTGTGTGTGTGTGTGTGTGTGTGTGAGATGTTTCCAAGATGTGTCCCGTAGATTATGGGATGTATGATGTCTGACTCAATCAGCTCCTGACAGCGTGTTTGTCAAACTGTGTGTGTGTGTTTCTAACTAAATGCGTCGTGTCGACCGTCTGCATCATCTGCTGTGTTTCCGGAGGAGGGAAACTCACTGTCGAGCTGACATAAGGCGGTTGAAAAGTGTGTGTGTGTGTGTGTGTGTGTGACAGAGAAAGTGAGAAGTGTGTGTGTAGGGTGTAGGAGGCGGGAAACCAGGGATACGCTTACACATTAATCTGCTAGCAGGGAGGGAGGGGGCTGATGGTGCTCATTTATCTTGTATAGGACAGCGATGAAGGGCGTGTGTGTCTGTGTGTGTGTGTGTGTGTGTGTGTGTGTGTGTGTGTGGGGACAGGTGGGGGTTTGCTGTTATGTGATTATCTGTTAACTCAGTTACTGTGTAGCTGTACATCTCGGGAGCGTTTTGCTGGGGGAATGATAGCAACCCGTGCTCTGGTTCCATTCTCTTCCACTGCAGACTCACTGAGGCGCTTCCTACACGTTGGCTCTGCTCCCAAACGGGAAACGTTTGGTGGAAAATTCAACGGTGGTGTGACCGAAATCTGTAGAAAGAGCACAAAAAAGAAGTGAGGGAAAGCAAACGTTAGAAATGAACACGGAGGTGTTGTGGTCGAGCGTTTGTCTTCCTCTCGGATCAGCCCGTGGGCGGAGGATTTTAGTTTAGATCATTTATTTAAGATGCTGTAGTTTATCTGTGAGTATCTTGCTGATGTTGCTCATTGCTGTTATTGTGTGTAAACCCCTTTGAGACATGCTCTGTGACTTTGGTCTCTAATAAACTTTGACTTGACTTCAAACCCAGCGACCTCCTGCTGGTTACCGAGCTTTGGTTAAAGCAACGATCTGATGCAGGAATAATGATACAGGCCTTATTTTACACAGCAATTAAAGATGTCAAGGTTTGATACGCAGCTCTGCACACGGCACTTTATGAAGCACAAGATGTGGAGCTGAGCGTCGCAGTCATGAGTAAATCTAAACATTTGATTCAAGATGATTATTGCCACTTTGCTTTTACGTGTTTACGTGATATGAAGCCTTTTGTTACTAAGCTGTGAAGTATCGCTTCTGAGTAAAAGGTGTGAGAATGATCCACTAAGGTGCTGAGAGAACGTTTATCTATCCACAGTCAAGCTCTTCATCTCAATCAGAATATTATCTCGTTAATGCTTTTTAATTCTCTGGTTTAGTTTGATGGAGACACAAATCAGCAAAACAAACAAACAAACCAACGTTTCCGCTTTGTTTTGAGTAAACACATTAGAAACCGTTTAGCTCGACGGATAAGAGACTCTGGGTGTTGTACCTCAACACTAACTATTAAAAGGGGGTTTCACCTTATATGTTGAGTAATTCATATCTACATGTCATGTGTATGTAAGATATAATGTACTTCACAAATGTCCCTTTTGGTTTTTGTTCAGCTTCATCTCTTCTAGTTCGATCTATTTGTTTGTGATCTTCTCTCATGCAGCGTTGTCTCGTGTCTGTTCTGACTGTATCAGAAACATTTAAATATCACTAATGCAACAAATATACAGATTAAAAAAAAGATCATTCATTCCAGAGTGCTCGTTTTACTGCTCGCTGTCCATATGATGCCACTGATGGCAACCAAAGGCCAAGAAGTTAGTTGCCAAATTTCTCAAAAACTTGGCAACCGTTACTGTCGAGCCCTGAAAAACCAAACGTGAAGACGCAGGCAGCAGAGAACCTGGTGGAGCACCGCTGCAAAGGGAAAGCTCCTGCAGAGAAAGCACAGCAGGCCTGCAGAGCAGTCTGATATTTGGCCCAGCGGGGCAGCGCTCTCCTAAAGATTAGAAGCAGGCTTTTGACCTGAAGATGCACGGTTGGTCTCCGTAAAGCCTGCAGGACGCAATAAATCAGGACGGATCTTAAGAGATTATGGATGCGCTGTGATGCAGGTGCAATTTCTACTTCCTCTGGATTGTGGAACTTTTAAATCATGTAAATCCTCCTTCAAGTTCAATGGGAACCCGCTGACTTCTCCATCAGAAAGCAAAGTCACTAAATATGATGTCATGAGCGACACTATCTTCTGTTCGTGGTGTTGGTGTCAAATCATTGTTTATTTGTTCAATAAAAAGGAGGATTGTGCTCCAGCAACCAACTAAGCCCAGTGTTTGTGCAGTCGTATGTTTTTCTGATTCTGACATTAATCTTCAAAGCGTCTGTTCACTGAGGCGATCAGCTGCTCGGGTGTGTTTGTTACAGAGTCACCACATTCTGGGTGGGAAGGGGCACCAGCGAGGTGTGGAGAGAGCTGTTTTTTGGGCAGATGGTTTCAGGTCGTTGTTGTGTACAAGAGGAGGAGAGAGGAGGCGAGGAAGGAGACGCACTAGATGGCTTAGGGGAAAGATGGGGAGATAAGGGGAAGAGGAGGAGGAAGAAAAAAGTCAAGTAGAGATTAAGGAGAGGAGAGAAGGGGAGGTGGAGGAGGAGGAGAGGAGATGGGGGAGATGCCACAAGCTGCTGAGAGGAGAGATAATTGCCACATGGAGAGCTTGATAGGCTGTGTGTGTGTGTGTGTGTGTGTGTGTGTGTGTGTGTGTGTATAAACCACTCCACTCCAGCGCTCTGCTATTATCTCTGTGAACAGGGGAACCTCCCTCCGTCTGCTGTCCGACAGACAGGCAGTCTATGAGCCCAACAGCCGCTCCGCGGGGATCGGATCCAAGCGTGAAGACAATGAGCTGATACAGTACGGAGGCCTGCAGCACCACACAATGGGTTGATATGGCAACCAGGAGGAAAGACGGAGGAAAGACGGAGAGGAGAGGTGTTACGATATCTGATTTTAAAGGATCACTCCACAACACCTGTTTGGCTCCATACTCGCCGCCTGTAGGCTCACAGGAGTTCAGTTTACACACAGTCACAACAGTCACAGGCGATCACAACAGTAACTCAGATCCACTGCAGCTGTTACATGAATACATCACATTCTTTCTCTAATATCTATTTAATAGTGCCATCAAACAACTATCTATTCACATTATAATATAATGCTAATGTTTTTTAAGCCAATCAGGGCTATGCTGCTAACCGGCCGCTAACAGCTAACAGCTAACAGCTATCAGCTAACAGCTAACAGCTAACAGCTAACAGCTAACAGCTAACGTTAACTAGCTCTCCTGTTCATTTCAACACGGATTTGTTTGTAATGTAGCATTATCAGGGAACAAAACAGTGTGCGCCAGAGTGTTTCACCACAAGAGTGTCGTACTAGTTTGCTGACGTGTAGCAGCGATCGGGATCAGGACACGTTGTTGTTGTTCCTGCGTAGCTTAAATGAGCTGATGAATGATACGATGAAGTGATGTCTGATCGGTGCGTGGACTCGCGTACTCGCACAATCACAGGCGTTTCTGAGGTTTCGATCAAATACATGTGAAGTGATGTTTGAATAAAAGACAATACTGTGACTCAGCAACAAAGCCCTTCATGTAACGCAGAGGGGGATCACTAGAGGAGGATTTTAAAAGGTGTGAAAGTACCACCTCACATCACAACTGAACAAAAAACAACCTGCACACATTTGTCATCTTCTTTGTTGCTGCCAGGGCGGTAGATGTGATAACGCTCCGGTGCTTTGTTGTCACTGCTCCCAAATGGAGGCATCGTCCTGGTAACCATTGGCAAATAGACTGGCCCGTGCTGCAGAGGGGCGGGGGGGCATGTCAGCCCACTGAGTTGGTTACTAATTATTTCATTGCATTGTGATCCAGTGATCCTTGAACGCTCATCACCAACTACATCATGCAGTCGGTCGATGACCTCGTCCGTGTCTTTGTGTGTGTGTGTGTGTGTGTGTGTGTGTGTGTGTGTGTGTGTGTGTGTGTGGCGCCTCAGCGTCTTTCACACTAAGTCAACCATTTAGTCATGTTTCCATGAATCACAACATGCAGCTCAACATTCATCACTGTATTAGCTCTGTGCCTCCTACGCTGAGAGACGCTCCTCATCCTTCTCAGATCACGAACCCTGAAGAAGAAGAAGAAGAAGAAACTCTGAACTCTGAACACCGGATGACTTTTATTTCCCCTCGTAATGCTCGTTTGTTCGATTACCTGCTCCAGTGATGAATGATCACAGAGTCTGGTTGTAAAAGCAGATGGAGGAAACAGCCCAGAGGCTTTTGGTTCTGCAAAGAAAGTATTTGAAAACACTCATTTGACCTCCGAAAACTTCCTCCAAGTAAACACGGATTTGGTGATATGCTCTCCATTCTATGTCTTTGTGGTTAGATTAGAGATTAGAGGTGGAATTTGGTTTAAAAGTGGTCTTTTAGACGCCTGGATTACATGTAAATCTACTTGTTTGAACCAGTCTGGTTGATACTTCACTGATAAAAACAGGTCTGATTGTGTTCTCACTCACAACTGTTTCCTTGTTTGGAGAAACAAACTGACGTGAACATGATGTGAGACTGAATGAGATCCATTTATTTGAATGTAGTGATCACACAGGACTACCTTTGAGCCTGTTCTTACTGGTCCAAGTTGTTTCTGTGACTCTGTTTACACTGAATTAAACACACCCAGGCAGAGAGCTCTCTGTGAGGCGAGGAAATCCCCCCTTGGTGTATTGTGGGTAATCTGCTGATGTGGAACCTGAGCTCTGAAGCACCCCGGTGCTCTACAACAGCACGGAGTGACAGTGACGCTAAGCGGCTTTACGGTAGCTAGCGCCTCAGCTAACCGCCCCGCTCGGCGTCACGACTGTATCTGCTCTGATACCTGATTACAGCTGTTTGGCTCTCGTTTCGACCTCAAAGCTTTTGGATTCTGTCCTCTGTTTTCTCCAAATTGCGACTCCTCTTTCTGTATTATGCGCTTTGCTGATAAGTGCAGAGAATTACAGGAAATGACATTGTGAGAATGAAACACACAGCCGGTCCTTGGAATAGGACGGAGACGGTGGATCCAGTGAAGCTCTGACGTCTCATTGACTTCACCTCTTAAATCCACTTCAGATGGAGAGGAAGGGGGGAGGAGGCAGATTAAAGGAAGAGTTTTTAATCCCTCGTATACTTCAGGCATGGATAGTGAAACTTAAAGAAACAGTCCAGCCTGAATCACAGCTGACGGTGTTGTGTTGTGCTCTGCTGGGTCCATTGTGGCGTCAATGAAAGCACTTCCTCATCATGGCCCAAAGACCGATGTCACACATCAGTATTAAAAATACATGAATTCAATTACATGCTGTGAAATATGACAATTACTATCACACTGCACTCATTTCACACTTTAATGTGAAATGTATGTACGACTACCGTGACATGGCTCCAAATAGGGCTGTGTAATGGTAGTGTGCATAAGAGTGTGTGTGTGTGTGTGTGTGTGTGTGTGTGTGTGTGTGTGTGGCAGCCATCGATTGGCCCAGTCACATATTGATCTGTCTTCATTGATTGGCTGGTGTAAGTGCCTGTCAACCATCATGTCGCAAGAAAGATCGCTGTAACTTCCACTTCTGCTCCGTGTGTGTGTGTCTGTGTGTGTGTGTGTGTGTGTGTGTGTGTGTGTGTGTGTCTGTGTGTGTGTGTGTGTGTGTGTGTGTGTGTGTGTGTGTTAGTCATATATTGAGCGCCACTGATCCTCTTCGTGTCCAGACAGTCTCACCCATCCTTCCCCTCCTCTCCTCCCCTCTCTTGTTTTCCTTTCCTTTGCTCTCCTTCTTCCTTCCTTCCTCATCTTGTTCTTCCTCTTCCTCCTCCGTCTTCTGTCCTTCAGGCCATATTTAAGTTGAGCTGGAGCCAGGGAACGGTTAATACTGCCTGATCCCTGCAGGTGTGTGTGTGTGTGTGTGTGTGTGTGTGTGTGTTAGCATCTGTACACATCTGATAGTAACTAAGTGTTCAGTGCTTCAGGTCCAGTATACGACAATGAGAGTTTGTTAAGTCCTAGATGTTTATATGTTGTCTGGTTCAAACTACCCGCATTGTTCTGCAGAAGAAGCTCGTGTCTTTATTTATTTTTTTAGCAAGGAGGAAACCGGCACTTTGGAACCTCCAGACGTTTAATGATCAATTGAATTTGATATAACGTCCGTAAAGTTCTATCTAAAATCACCAAATGTGGTCTGGTGCCCCAAAATCTGTTCTTTTGTATGTTCTCAAAATGTGTTCCAGCACTCTCCATACAGCTCTTTGCTACTGTTTGATGTTTATTAGTATTATTGTTATGGTTACTAGTGCTGCATATATTACTCAGTGTGTCCATCAAGTGTCTTCAGATGAAAGAGGAGACACGTCGTGCTCGTCTGGATTTGTGCAGTGCAGGGTTTCTGTTGATCATCCTGCAAACAGCTGGATGCACCTTCATGCTGGAGCCCCCCAACATCGTCTACACACACACACACACACACACACACACACACACACACACAGCATCCAAAACCTGCACACAATCGCACACCGGTCTCCCCTGCTGAGCTTGATAATTACAAGTAAAACACTGCAGTAAACACCCACACACACACACACACACACACACACACACACACACACACAGGAGTTTTACTGCAGTTGGGCTTCTTGTTCTCTGAACTTTCAGATGACGAAGCTCAGAATAAAAACCTGCAAAAGCTGATGGACGGATTAAACAGACGTATGAGAACACTGGTATGAAGTGATTAACGAGTTAGAGATTGAATAAGTAAACAGTTAAATGAACTGATTAACGAGATCAGATGAATAATTAACCGATGAGCCACGCCAGCGCGGAGGTAAACAAAGGGGAAAATGAACACACGAAACAACAAGCTAATCAGATTCTCAAAGAGAAGAAGTCAACGTCGCAGACCGACAGAAGCTTTCAACTCAAAGGAAATGAAAACGCTTATCGTCGTTTCATCTTTGTGTTTATCAGATGACCTACAAAGCTGTGGAACAAAGGGAACCGGCTGTCAGTGAGCACAATACCAAACCGATGCTTTGTGTCTGTGCATTAATAGATCCAATAAGTAATTGGAGAGATGTCCTCATGACGGTCGAGCAGCCGACCGTGTGGCAGCTGCATTCTCACAATATCTAGAAATCACGCGAGTGTTGGGGGATAACGCTTCAAGCAATGTGTTTGTGAAAGCCAGAGCACAAACCAATCAGAGGAGCTACTGGCTCACATGGGCGGGGCTTAGGTGTTCGTAATAAACTCCACAACTTCTTCATTTGTCAGCCCAAATCACAACTATTTGGGGGATATGAGCTCCTTGTTTTTGCGTCCAACGTCGAGGTGTCAGGTCAAATGTATCAAAAAACATGAGGAACACAAACAGGATTCAGGTTTTAAATCATATAATCAATGGGGCCCCTTTTGGTTTTGGGCCCCAAGTCGCTACTTCAGACCAGCTCTGTACACACACACACACACACACACACACACACACACACACACACACACACACAAATTCATATACATTCATATAGACACACACAAACATATGTGCTTACAAACAGATAAAAGAACATGAAGGCAAACGAATAGAAACATTTGAGTGCTTTAATAAAACCAACACACACACACACAGAAGGAGAAAGTGCAGAGAGTGTTTTCCTTGTCTGAAGTGATCAATAGTGACAGCTGAGAAATACGGAGAATGCAGACGGATCATCGCGGCGGCTAACGTCGGAAGTCGGCCGTTCAGCAGCTCAAATGGAGCGTGGTGAAATATATAGATGCTCTCGCCGAGTGAAACATCGCCTCGCATTGCATTACATTTAGCTGACTGGCTTTTAAGTGGCTCGCCCGGGCGTGAAGACTTTGTCAAACACAAGTTAACACCCACGCAAGGATGTCGAAAACAAACGCACCCGAGCTTCCAGTGTTTTTTTTTCTTTGTTTCTTTTTAAGTTAAGGTGTTGAGCCGGTGCCTTCTTATCAATTCTGATGGCATGAGGGTATTCCTCCAAGCTGCTGCCTCCACATTGTGGATGTAGTACATGTAGCAGCCACTCAGTGATCACTTTGTATTAATGGCTTTGTATCGGGGGTTTAAGATGAGCGAGGGCTGAATCGGGGGCCAAGTGGAGCAGCAGACTGAAGTTCCAGGCACCGAGCAGTTACTGCAATCAGAGGAGCTTCAGAGGACAAGTGGCGTCCACTCAGACGCTGTTCAGTTTCAGTTAGAGGCTGGCAGGTTGGGCTGTTTGGCAGGCGGAGAGGAGAGCTGGCTCAGACTGTCCCAGTCTGTCTGACCGCCTCCAGTTTGACCCATTTAGTGATGCAGCGTTTAACCCACAGAAGTAGGAGTAGTCGTTGTGACGTCACCCATTGGTTTGTGGACTGACGTGTTGAAGCCTTGAGTTTGGCGATTTCACTGTCGCCATCTTGGATTATAGCCGTTGCAACCAGTGAACAGGAAGTGACCATATTAGGACTGAGGAGGAGTGACGTAGAGACGTCATATACGTCTCTGGTAGAGACCTGTCAATCAAAGTAGTCCCGCCCCTAAAGCATCCCCTGCTTTATGGTCTGTTTGACTCTAAATGGACCATAATGTACTAAATGAACATCATGCTGTATTGAAGAAGACTTGAAACTAGAGATTGAGACCATAAACTCATGTTTACAATGTTTACTGAGGTAATAAATCAAGAGAGAAGTAGAGTCATTTTCTATAGACTTCTATACAACCAGAGGAGTCGCCCCCTGGTGGACACTAGAGAGAATGCAATGTTAAGACATATAAGACAACGCATTAGCTTCGCTCCTCAGAGTCAGAGGTTGCCG
>JAVDOI010000003.1:23847309-23857309 GCA_032191485.1 Leptoclinus maculatus | reverse complement strand
TATCTGTCAAATTCTCAACTCTTTGGGGTAAATGAGGCCGGTGTAAAGCCTTCACAGCACAGGTACTGTTTGGTGGTATACAACAGTATATGAAGGGGCCAGAAAGTGTGACCTGGGCCTGATTAAAAGTAAAATAAGCATAATGATTGGTGGTCATATGAAATAACAATAAATTCTCCTCATGACCTCTCACTGGGCGAAATAATCCGATGATTCACATTTTCATCTCCCTCGTAGACAAAGGCTCTCAGCAGCTCATAATTCATCGGCAATTGTGAATTTATTTGACTTAATGTGACACTTAATCACTGTCTGTGGCCTATGACCTTAAGACTCCAGAGCAGTGCAGGGATGTGTGGCAGTGCGGAGTCAACATGCTGCGTTGACAGGAGCTAACTGAGCATCGATCTGCCCTGCAGTGACAGAGGCTTCAACCTCTGCTAGCTCAAGGCTGCAGAGCGCTAATTCCCTCTAATCAAGTCCACTACTGTAATAAAGTGGGTGTGACTGAGGAGAGGGAGCCTAAGACAGACAGTGGTGGACTCCAGCTGTCCGAGGGGCACAACATCTCACGAGAACACCGGCTGCATG
Organism: Leptoclinus maculatus; assembly: GCA_032191485.1. Taxonomy (NCBI): domain Eukaryota; kingdom Metazoa; phylum Chordata; class Actinopteri; order Perciformes; family Stichaeidae; genus Leptoclinus; species Leptoclinus maculatus. The sequence goes on along the minus strand of JAVDOI010000003.1, from coordinate 23,856,718 downwards.
AGGAAGGTTAGGTAACCTTTATGGCATCATGTTAGAGGCCACCTTAGCGGACACTTTATCATGTTTTCTCCCTAGAGTGCACTCTATCACATTGCTCTACTTAAAGGGTAGCCTACATGGCAGGTTATCATGTGTTCTCCACTGAAGGGGAGAAAACATTAAGTTATGCAACACACTGAGATGTCATGGTACATATGCATACGTTCTGATATATCACACACAATATATTATATTTCTTCAAATCTTCATTGCCAGTATTATTACCATTGTTAATGTCGTAAACGTATTATTATTGTATGTATTGACATTATTCATCACCGTATGCACCTCTTTTGGGGCTAAAATATGTTGGTTGATTGAATTTCAAGAGTAAACTGCTGCAAATGTTTTCTGTAGAAATAAAACAGTTATGCTGGACGGACGAGCATGAGTGAGGAATGAATTCAAGGATTTACAAAAGTATGCTGATTAAATGCCTTTTTGTTTCAATTCACTGAAAGAAAATGTATCATTCATAGTATTCCTGAACTCTAAAAATATTTAAGGTCAGCGTTGGCGTTCTCGTGGAGTTTTATTGGCAATTATGTGTGTTTTGCTGCCAACAAACATCAGCTGCTTCCACTTTGAAACGCTCAAAGGCATCTGAAGTAATGAGGAATATATTCTCCACTATTTTATAAGGTTTTAGCTACAAATCAATTCTCTAACTTGCAATTTCAGTAGGCAGGGATTAATAGTAGTTAAAGTTACTATTAGTAACCTGAAGGATACCGTCAGCGAGAAGCTATTTTGGGGCTTTTTATTGCCTTTAATATAGTGCAGCTTGGAGAAAGAGAGAGAGAGAGAGGGAGAGAGGGGGGGGGGGCTGCGGGTTGGAATCAAACGCGCGCCGCTGCCAAGAGCTTAGCCTGCATTGGGCGCACACATAGACTATAAGAAGGGGACGTAGTCATCGTGACGTCACACATTGGTTTGTGAACTGATGTTTTGAAGCCTTGAGTTTGGCGAATTGGCCGTCGCCATTTTGGATTATTTGCAACCAGTGAACTGAAGAGATTATATCTGGACTGAGGAGGAGTGACGTAGAGACGTCGTATACGTCTCTGGTAGAGACCTGTCAATCACCGTGTAGCCCCGCCCCTAAAGCATCCCCTGCTTTATGGTCTGTTGGACTCTAAATGGACCATAATGTACTAAATGAACATCATGCTGTATTGAAGAAGACTTGAAACTAGAGATTGAGATTGGCAGCAAGGTGTGTAATGTGAACCTGGTTTAAAGGGACTCTGGTGCTCAAAAACACGACCACGTTTGTCCACAGGGACGCCAACATCGACTAAATGAAAGTTCCTTGTTGTAACTTTAACTGTAGATAAAATATATTTGGTGGCCGTTACAATGGTATTGTTCTACCTTTGAGGACTTGCATGGATGCATCACCTGGAGCTTAAAGGCGATATGAAGGAGCCCTTCTCGTTTGCCCTCTCTCGTTGAGGGTTGTACCCTTTCCCGCTCCCTATAGCCACCTTCTGTTCACAGCCGTGGAGCCAACTGATGACTCGGTTCTTGCTGATCGGTGCCTTCAGGCAGCAGCGTGGCGTCTTGAAAGTGTCAATGACACGAAGCGGAGCGGACCGAGTCCCTGCATGGCTGCCAGACCCGAGGAGACGGGTCTTCTACATGTCAACGATGCTCACTTCCTCTTCCTGGCTCTGCCCGCTGAAGCTGGAACGGGAAATGAGGAGTGAGCCTCTGATTGTTCGCTTTGATTGCCAGCGACTTCTTTCTTTTCATCCCTGCCGCTCTCCCATTCCCTTTATTGTTTTTTACTTTTCATCTTCTATTCTCTTTCTCTTTGGCGCTCCCCACGAGCAGATAAAGGATGTAAATGTAGAGCGCTGGTGTTGACTGCTGGGCAGATGGCCTGATAGACAAAGTGACTTCTGAAGCTCAGATAAAAGAGCTTCTTTATATCTGAAGAAATGTGTTTTATTGCCGCTATTCCTTCCTTGATGTAAAATAGCACACTTGTGTTGAAGGTCATGTGCGGCGACACTTTCGGGCAAGACAAACAATCACATCTGGACCTTGAAAAGCTCTAAATGTAAATGCCGATCCGAAGCTCTGCTCGACTGTACTGCGTGAATAAATAACCTTCTCCAGTGTGAGCTGCTCCGGATGCCCCCGGCCGTAATGTATGCGCACTACTTTAAAGAAAATGGTTCCGTCAGCACACATGCATGGGTGAGTGCTGAATAAAAAACCATAATACTCCTCGGGATGTCCTTAACTGTGATTATGGGCGCTTTGGTGCGGCAGACCAGCCGCAGTGCTGAACTTGTAATCACAGTGACGGACGTCCTCAGTGGGGTTAGGACCTCAACACAATGGTTTTACTGCCACCGTTATTACTCCTGAATATTCACTGACAAAGCAACTGTTTACTCACTTTCCTTGAAGCATCCGTCCAATCTATAGGTGCCTTTGAGCACGAGGCCGAATGCAGCAGCTGTTTCAACACTTTTAAGTGCTCGAACTTGCTCAGAACTCTCTTTAATAATGACTAAAATAATTCAACGTTTAAATCCACAAGAATAACACAATGCAACACATTCTCACTCCCAACTCCTCAAATACTGGTCGGCGGCCCTGCGCGTCAAAGCGATGGCGCTCTAGGTTCCCCTTTAGTGAGTCCGTTTACGCTTGTTACTGCATACAGTCTCTTTTCAGACTCCCAACGTAGGTGTACTTACGCAACAAAACTACTTGGTTATGTTCGGAAGTTACATAAGAAAACTACAGTCAAATAAAAACAGGACATGAACATTCATCGCCCTACGCAGACTCTCTCACTTTTCAAACGACATCAGTAGCTCCGATCGCTAATGACGATGATGCCTTTTTAGTTAGTTGAGACCCCGGTGTATCACATACGCTACAGGGTTCCTCGGTGCCTCGGTATCAGACGCTGAGGGACTTGACGTGTTGGGAGCCAATTACACTAATTACTGTTGGTTAGGTTGCATAATCAGATATTTCCCTTTCATTCTAAACCACATGAATACTCAAACACACGTATGTTTCCTGCACAGATGAGTCCAATGACCATGAATTACCAGGAAGTTGTCACGGCTTTCATGTTAGTTTTAAAACCAGATTAAATGAAGTTCTATTCAAAACTAAAAGCAGGTGATACACAATAGAAAATCTTCTGCATCTGAAGGTCTTTGTTCTGCAGCAGCAAAGGTGACCTGGAGGCACAGCGAGGGTTGCTGGATCTATTGTAATGTGGCAGCAGAGTTCGTTTAATCCCTGTCCCAGTGCAGCCTAATCCAAATGGAGCGCTGAATAGTCCTAAAGCTAATAGCCTCCCAGGAGCTTCTCCATTGGCTCTGTTTGCAGATTAATACAAGGTCTATTCCAAGCCGTTTCCAGTCTGTGATTCTGTGTGTGAGTGGAATTTTTTTTCTGGCCTGCTCAGCTAAATCTCGCTCCGTCTTTGTTATACTTTTAACCCTGAATTAACCGGGCAAGTTGCCCAAGAAATAAGTCTCTTTTTTTTTTAGTTTGCTACTCTCTGTACGTGCTAACAGCATCAGTAAAGCCATGCCAAAGTAGTGATTGTTGGTATGAATACTGACAATGTGGCAAATAAATAAATGCAATAAATTTGCTTGTAACCGAATGTAACAAGATTTCCTCCAAAGTAGAATTGCTCCTCTCACACATGGAAACAGCTGCATGATGCACTAACAATGGTGGATCAACGAGAGTTATTTGTGATATTCTCTTACCTAACTGTGGCCTCATCTGTTCACAGCAATCTGACAGCGATGCATGCATGTGAAGAAGTGTCACTTCCACAACTCCTGCGCACTAAGAAAACCCTGAACCCTAAAACCTCGTCTACTCCGAGCCGAGTCCCCCCCCGACCTCACGTACTGCTGCACAACAGAAATCAAACAGCGATCAAACTCCCACCAGCTAGCTGCACATCCTCCCACCTGTAATGCATCTTCCAGCTGCGGTGACTAAATCCAACCCATGAATTAAACATTTTGCTCTGCAGTTCTCCGTGTTTCTTCAACAACACCGACCCCCCCCCCCCCCCCCTACAGACCGAACAGGTATAATTCAAGACATAATTTCCGACACGCGTCATTTTATGTACCCATTGAAATGACTCTTACTTTGTACTTAGTATGATGGAGGCAGCAGTGGATGAATAATGAAATAGCTCTGCGTTGCACTAAGATGAAGACCCCGTGAGATTCACTTCTGAAATGAAGCTATAAATTTAAAGCGAGGACTCACTCTAGGTGCCCGAAGCTGCCGGCACGCGGTGCTCATATCGGTGTCACACAAGCGTTGGATCTCCTCATTCACTCTGTTTTATTTTTTTAATATCAGATGATTAACGAGTCGTATCTGGTAGAAGTATTTCTTTCTTTACTGCCGGCATCGTGAGTCAACTTTGGGGAAAGTGGTGAAGAAACCTCTGAAATATCTTTTCAAATATCCAGAAAACTTTTGAAAGTTATGTCGGCTATATGGGAAATAGAAAAACATTTAAAAACATAACCAAAGGGACAAATAATCAAGTGACACTGAAGCTGCTGTCTTCTCCTGGAGGTCCGTTCTCACCCTCAGCTCCTTGCACATCTTCTTCTTCCCTCACTCCTCTCCTTCTCTTAATCCCTGACTCACTCCCTCCTTGTAATCTGCCTTCATTGTCTGCTCGTCTCAACAGTTCTGCTCCCACATTTCTCAAAGAGTTTCTTTAAACTATGAACTAAATGATGTATTTGTGCTTTGATGAAACACATCGATGCTGTCGTTAACATCGACATTTGTAAATATGTGTATTTAGCGAGTCGAAGTGGGCGTGGTTTCATCCCTCATCTCCCACTTTTATTTTCAAAATGATGCAGTGGATGGATTTAGACTTAATCCTGGGACTGAAGTTACACTTTAACTCTCCCTCTTCACTCTTTCATCGTTCTCCTTCTCAAACTCCTCATCCCTCCTCATCCTTCTACCCTCTGCATCGATCTATGCCTCTTTTTTCATCTCTTCTTCCCTCTTTCTTGCTAATTCTTTCCTCCTCCTCCTCTCTTTTCCCTGCTTTGGTATGAAATTGGTTTCTAAGTGATTTATGAGCGATGAGAGGCTTATAAAGAGTTTATGCTGTAACTCTTCATTACTTTACTAATAACTGCCTTCTTCTGTTCTGTGTGTGAGACTTATGAGGGTGTGTGTGTGTGTGTGTGTGTTTAAAAAGCACCTTATCATGAATTCTTTGGCAATCGTCCAAAGAATTCATGACTTAATTTTCATCAAATCTCAGGCGCAATGAGAACGTTAGTGAGACATCTCACAACCAAACAAGAGGACAGTCGTGAAAATGAACAACTCGCCGGCTCCCACGTACGCTCACCTGCAACAGCTGCGCAGCTGAGAACAGGGACAACAAACAGCCCACACGAACACAGATGACCCTCGTCTGCTGTGTTCTGCTGCCTCCAAACAGCCGTGAATGTGAGACGAAGTGAGAACAACAACGAGATGTCTGCTCATAACAATGTTGCTCGTGTTCTAATCTCATAAATGTGCACTCAAGCAAACATCTCCCCCTATCTCATTGTCTCTCCCTTTCCTTTCTTAGACTAAGCAAAGTGTTTTAGCGCTTTATATTTCCTGTTGAGCCATTTATGCCGTAAATTATGAGCGTTCCGCCGCTAACGACAGCCAAATGGCCGACACGGCTGCCGTCAAACCTCTAAATGTGTAAATCGAAACTCTGTGCTCAGCGCGCCACAATCAATATCTCGTCCCGAGGACAGGAAGATATTATTTCTCGGCTCAGTGTGTATGTTTGTGTGTGTGTGTGTGTGTGTGTGCGTTCATCACTTTATGCAGCGTGCTGGGAGGCGTGTTAAACGCTGCAGGAATGAACACAATGTAGATGTGGAAAGGAAAAGAAATCACTGTCATTTATTCCGATGTGAGGATCAATTACAGAGATCGCTGTCGGCCAGAGTTCTGTTCCAGCAGCAGAGCAGCGAGACGGTGGAGGTGAAAAGACACATTTATGGAAAACTGTGGTGTTGTATGTGTAATAGGTTGTGTTAGGGAAAGTCTATTGTCAACTTTTTTTTGTTTTGCAGTGCTTTCTTTTAAAGCATTGACGTGTTTTTGTTCTTTTTTCTTCTATTCCCTTTCACCACAAAGCAATTCAACACAAAGTTACACAACGCAAAGGAACTCAAAGTACCTCTAACGCAAAATAACGCAAAATATTGCAAAGTAACGCACACAAAGTAACGCACACAAAGTAACGCACACAAAGTAACGCTAAAGCACTCAAAGTAACGCACATAAAGTAATGCACACAAAGTAACGCACACAAAGTAGCGCTAACGCACTCAAAGTAACGCACATAAAGTAACGCGCGCAAAGTAACGCTAACGCACTCAAAGTAACGCACACAAAGTAACGCTAACGCACTCAAAGTAACGCACATAAAGTAACGCACACAAAGTAACGCTAACGCACACAAAGTAACGCTAACGCACTCAAAGTAACGCACATAAAGTAACGCACACAAAGTAACGCTAACGCACTCAAAGTAACGCACACAAAGTAACGCTAACGCACACAAAGTAACGCTAACGCACTCAAAGTAACGCACATAAAGTAACGCACACAAAGTAACGCTAACGCACTCAAAGTAACGCACACAAAGTAACGCTAACGCACTCAAAGTAACGCTAACGCACTCAAAGTAACGCACACAAAGTAACGCTAACGCACTCAAAGTAACGCACATAAAGTAACGCACACAAAGTAACGCTAACGCACTCAAAGTAACGCACATAAAGTAACGCGCGCAAAGTAACTCACGCAAAGTAACTGGTCACCTGGTGAACCATGAGGTGCAGTTACTGTACCTGTGAATCAATTCACTTAATAAACAGTCACACAGGACAGAACCAGCTGATGCCTGCTGACTCGGCTGTAATCCACTCATAGCATCTCCGTGTCAACAATTTCACCAAAGAAATTAATTTACCGAGCTACAGTAGAGGAAAAACCACTGAAAGTATAAAAACGCCTCAGAAAAAGCTTTTCATTGGGAGACCAGCTTGTCAGTTCCCATTCTTGGTGATTTAATGTAACAGAGGTTGAGATGTAGCTTTGGTGTCAACGCATTCCTCAGACTGGATTATTTAAACATTTTGTTCATGACCCACTTCTCTATAACAACTGTAGCAAGGAAAGCAAACGTGTTTACTTCTACAAAATAATAAGAACTTCACGAGGGACTCGTCCTTGAAGTCCTTAAGTGATTTCTAATAACTGCAGTGGTCAAATGTGTTTTTAATGCAAATCTGCCACGGCCTTAATCTGTGAATTAAAAATGCCACAACAAATTACTGAACATATGTCCACAAACACGGCACTCCTCTCCCAAAATAAAGCCTGAGTGAATCAGTATCTTGGCATCCGTTGAGTTTCTCTTCCTTCCTCCTCTGGGTCAAGAATATTTGGAGGCCGCAGTGTAAATTATTAATGAGGCCTTCGATAGTATTTCGGATGCCAGTTCAGAGGCTCCTCTGGCTTCGCGGCACGATGAGTCATCATGTTTCAGTCGTATCGACAGATAATCGTTGGGCTGTGGACCGAACAGTTGGGTGAAATACAGACCGCGTTTTTCTTCCCGTGAATGGAACACACCCCTTCATCACGTGAGGTTACCAGTGTGGACAGTGAAGATAATGAAAACCACTCTGTCGGCCATTCACTGTGCTTTTTGTCGTGCGCCACTGGTTCAAACCATAGACTGTATATAATGGTATATTATGGTCTGTTTGACTCTAAATGGACCATAATGTACTAAATGAACATCATGCTGTATTGAAGAAGACTTGAAACTAGAGATTGAGACCATAAACTCATGTTTACAATGTTTACTGAGGTAATAAATCAAGAGAGAAGTAGAGTAATTTTCTCATAGACTTCTATACAACCAGAGGAGTCGCCCCCTGCTGGACACTAGAGAGAATGCAGCTTTAACACATGAAGCATCGGCTTTACTCAGCAGAACCGGAGGTTGCCGCCGAGTTCAAACTCTGCCAAAACTATTTACTCAAAATATACCATTTCTACAAATGTGAGAAGTGCAGTTTGGATGATCCAGAAGCAGCAGGCTGGTCGTGTTGGTCAGTTTTATTATAGCTCACATCAACCACAGTATGCAGTCCGCCCACAGACACCGCTGGGCTAAAGGTCTTTACAGTATCTCTACATTTCTGTCTGACCACAGAAACAACATATGCGTCCTCCCTCTCACTGCCTGGGGAGGTTTCAGTTGGTTTTGTTTGTTTTGCTTCTCTCCGTTTTATCGATCACTTTTATTTCACGAGAAAGTCCCGCGAGATACAGACAAACTGTGGACCGCAGTACCATCAATAACAATCCCGGCTGAACATACAGAGAGAGGAGAGTTTTGTGTGGTAGAATCAGAAACAATGACACAAACGTCCCCTCGAAACTGGCTTCATTACGGTTCTTAAAGCCCTGCACAGAAGGTAGTGTGTCTTCTTTAATTAGGCCTTGTAGATGTTTCCTTCCATCGCCCAGGGTCCATTACCAGAAGAGCCCGTTTTACTTACATCTGTGAAAGACCTTGGGAATATTAAGAAGCAGCTACCTAGCAGAGCGAGTCTGATGTATGTAGGATGTTTCATTAAAGTGCAGCACAAGTTTTTCTTCCGCTCCTTTATCACTCCCTCTCAGTTGCTCCCTGTAGACCTCCACTTTTACTTCATTGGCTGTAACTCTGACTGACAATTTTAAACCCCAAAATGATGAGAAAGGTTTGATCGTATATGATACGATTGATGAGTAACAATCATCCGATATTCTTCGTGATTCTACCCCCACCTGTGTTTTTACATTATGAATAAAGTAATGCATTAATATACAAACACATTACATACACCCTATTTTACGAGTAGGACATACATACAGTATATATAACTCATTAGATTATTATGTTAATAGGATTCTTATTGCTTTAATGAAACATCTGTGCTGTTTGCAGACTCTCTCTACACTCTCAAGGACGTTACGAGATCTGATACTTTGCTATTAAGTCGATACCAAAATTCTGAAAACGTGTCCGTACTTGTTATTCAACAGTACTGCAGGTTCCAGGAATCAGGACTCGAGACTATCGGTGTCCCGGTGTCCCAGAGAGGATAGAAGAAGAAATCCCTGATAATGCTACACTGTGAACAACACGTCTGTGTCAACATCTGGAGGAGGAGAGCTGGTTAACGATAACTGTTTGCAGCCGGTTAGCAGCACAGTCCTGCTTGGCTAAATAACGGCGCTAACAGCTGAC
>JAVDOI010000003.1:23814809-23842309 GCA_032191485.1 Leptoclinus maculatus | reverse complement strand
TGTTTGTCTTTGTTTATTCATCTGCTTCTGCTGAAGTGTGTGTGTGTGTGTGTGTGTGTGTGTGTGTGTGTGTCAACCGTTCAGTGTGTGTGTGAGTATTTAGGGATGTGATGAGGCATGTAGTATATTAGAGCGAGGGTAGGTTTGTTTTCTGTTCTCACTGTCACTCTGTGTGTGTGTGTGTGTGTGTGTGTGTGTGTGTGTGTGTGTGTGTGTGTGTGTGTGTGAGAGAGAGAGTGAATGAGCATCTGGGAAGCTCTCCAAAATAGGACGCACCCCCTCCAATCACCAGCTGTTTACCTCAGATAGCTGCCACTAAATTCAGTGGACCACACACACACACACACACACACACACACACACACACACGCACAGATTAACAAACTCTCACACACTGTCACTCACTTTCTCTCGCCATCAGATTCGATTAGAGGATCTTTGGGTGACACTGAGGCTCTGATCGCTTCACGCTGCTCTATAAAAAGCAGCCAGATGGTCCGCTCGCTGGCTGAAATCGTCCTGAACCTTGAAGGTGACGGGTTCAACGGTCCTTTAGTCCGCTGACATGTCACCGAGCACAACTCCTCAACCCTGTTTGTGGTACCATAGCATGAATTAGCAACACTTTGACTCAGGAGGATTTTCAGGTATCGACTGTACTTTTTGTTTAGGCCAAGATTCACCAAACCGACAACAAAGCGGCGGCGAAGGCCGACCGTGTCTGGGCTAAAAGGTTGCACTTGACTTGACCTTGTTGCTTTCCTTACTTCCGGTTCTCTTCTCGTGCACTGATTCAGCCGATCAGTTTGCCGCCAATATAATAATGTTTATGATAAAATGGTTTCTGCAGGATTCTGGAAATCCTACTGAGGATTTCCAGAATCCTGCAGAAACCATTTTATCATAAACATTATTATACTTGAGTCCTCCTGCGGTCGTATGAGCCCTCAAACATTGAGGTGTGTGCATGAGGGTGGAAATGGAAGTTGTACATTTTGGCATATTTGAATGAAAATATGAATTGGAGATAAAACAATAGTCCATATATCATGAGTGGTATATTCGCTCAATTTGCAAATCAAGATCCTGCATCTTTCTATCTTTGGTTGGAGGTTCTTCATTTCACGATGCACCACTGTGTTACTGAGCCTTCAGAAAGGGAAAAAAAAAAGAAGCAATGACTGTTCCCCCCCGACAGATTTCCATTAGTCTCATAGCAACAGCAGGAGCAGCGGCGGCTCCTCTGCAGAGCTCTGCTGGCTAAGTGTTGAGGGGGTTTGGAGGAAACAGGACATCAGCACTTTGAAGAGAAGGTCATCTGCCTGCTGGCTGCAAGACAACTGAGGACCTGTGTGTGTGTGTGTGTGTGTGTGTGTGTGTGTGTGTGTGTGTGTGTGTGTGTGTGTGTGTGTGTGTGTGCGTGCGTGCGTGTGTGTGTGTGTGTGCGTGCGTGCGTGCGTGTGTGTGTGTGTGTGAAGAAGCACCATGGCCACAATAGTATGAGACTATAAAACACTTGAATACCTGAACAAACGACCCACATGTGAATGTGAAGGCGCACACAGGCTCTATGCTCTCACACTTTCTTTAACACGGACACACAGATGACGTTACGAATACATGCACAAAAACACAAGTGTGTATTAATACCAGTATGAACTGGGAGTTGAAAATGCTCTCCAGATTGGGTCAATTGTTGTGAAAATGCTTTAACACCTGCAGGGGGGAAAAAAAGCCTAATTTACATTGGCTACATTTCTTTGTTATATTTTTCACGTCATGAAGCCGACATCACAAGCTAGCGTCAGACTTTGAGTCGGTCACAGCTGTAGGCTCAGCTGGGCCTTCAGCCTGAGCCCAACATAGCATGTGAACATGCGTACAGTTTGCATGCTAACGTGCTGCGTTAGCGCCGAGCTCGCGGTGCAGCTGAGCGACGGTAAGCGCGTCAGGACGCTCAACATCACGGAAAACAAGAGCCAGATAACGAGCAGCTGGCCGATGAGTTATTCATAATGATAAACAGCAAAACCAACAGCGACAGATGCATTATTAGGATGAGATCTTATTAACTCCAAGGGGGGATTTCATCAAATTGGTTTAATTTAAGATGTCTGAAAATGATGATATTATTAAAATACTAAGTATGTTTTGTGGGTTGCTGATCCAGGAAAGAGGTTTATTTAAGGTGGTGAAATGGTTCAAAGTGTCTGTGAGCAAAACACTTCTTCCTGCATGTTTAAGGAAAGAAATGAAGCATCTGTCGTATGAACATTATGAACAGAAGATATTGTTATCCACTATGAATTCAAGACGCAGAAAGCGCCACACGTTGCACTTAAGCCGAGCCAAACAAAGGCTCTACAAGGTATCGGTGGACTCGCCAGATGTAACTGTGCAGATATCATTAACTTTCATGAGATTAATGTTCTCCAGAGCGGCCACAGAGTTCGCCATAGATCATCAGCGTCAGCCGTTCCACTTTTAGCTCTGTGGCCGGGTCGCACTGCGACCCTCATCATAACACACTGCTGCAGTGTGTGTGTGTGTGTGTGTGACTCTGTCCTTACATTTCCTTTACTCATATTGATTATAATTCATCCTCATGGAAATTCTATTTTAGTGTTTGTCCTTGTATGTGTTTGTGTGTGTGTTATGTTTTATCACCTGCCAACTGGGTAAAAAATTGTGGTTGCAGTCAATACACTGTCCTCACGAGTATAGCAGAGGTGTGTGTGTGTGTGTGTGTGTGTGTGTGTGTGTGGTGTGTGTGTGTGTGTGTGTGTGTGTGTGTGTGTGTAACAGATGAGAGGAGGAGAAAGCCAGAGGGAGGAACACAACTCTTTTTCAGCATCACTTCCTGCAACATTCAGCCGCAAGGCATCACTGAGACGAGACCTGAATCACAGATGGGAGATCCAAGAAATATTAGAAAGCGCCTGTGTGTGTGTGTGTGTGTGTGTGTGTGTGTGTGTGTGTGTGTGTGTGTCTGTGTGTGTGTGTGTGCCCCTTTTAAAATGCTGCTCAAGAGCACTGTTCCACAACACGTTGTGTTTAAATCGGTGACGGTGTTCATCGTTCACTTTAAGGTTTTATTTTAAATGTTCTGTATATCTCTGTTGTTTGGCAGACCACGCCTCACTTTTATTATCATTGGTAGAAATAAATATGGTTCCAATAACCTGGGGACAAGGTGGGTTGCTGGTTTGAATGTCAAAAACCCTGCAGAGGCAAAAGAGAGTAAATTAAAGTATTGTCATTCTTGAAAACAGTAGTTTGACCAGACGAATCTTAAATCTTCCCTTTACAGCATTCAGAGCACATCTATTGCCCCCCCCCCCCCCCCCCCCCCATATCAGCTAGAAGCTAACGGTGCTATAAACCGCTAACAGTGCAGACAGTGTTTACCTGAGGGGGAACCAGAGGGTGGGTCCTACTCGTCTACCTTCAAGATCCACATCGGCTACTAGCTTTTCTTCTGGAACATTTAAAAGCCTCAAAAAGCTTTTTGTTCTTTTCTTTTATTTGTTTCCTCCACCGCTCTGAGAGAGGCGCCACAGCTGAGCTGCAGGTATTCATGTCACCAGCAGCTACTCTCAGGAGTTAACCAGTGAAAATAAATGACAGGTTTTCTTCTGCGGCTCAGCGGATGTTCCCCGGACAAATTAAAGCTAAATATTATTTTCTAAATCATTAACACAATGTGACACTCACGAGCATTTGAAGTGAAAATTGGTTTTCAACCCATGCTTTTTAATTTGGTTTTCACAAGGTGTCGTCACTCACTGGCATGTGTCGACCAAACTGGGTCAGATTAAGTTGAGCGTCCCGGGAGATGAAATTAGTTTGACTTCAAACATCAGCGGCGGCCACTCAGGTACCTCAGACCCCCCCGCGAGCCATCGCCTCCTCAACAATAGCTCAACGGTGGTTTGATGTTACACGAGTTATTGTCAAAGCGTCTCCGTCGTTATTGGATGTGACAGGCTGGGGGGGGGGGGGGGGGGGGGGGAGCAAGGCACTCCACCAGCATCAGCAATGGACTTGTTGTACTCCTGAGGTTCAATGTGAGAAGCTGTGGATGTCAGACGGCGTGATGCTGATAAGAGCATCCCAGTGCAGTCAGCGTCCAGTTCACAAAAGATATTACAAATTACAAAATGACACTTATACATATGAAAAACATGAGGTCTCTGTTCATATGTATCTGGTGACTTTGCAGCTTGAGCTCCTTTTCTCTGTGTTGCTTCTGCTCAACTTTCTTTTCCTCGACTTGTTTTTCCACCAGTCAAGTTAATAGTGTCTGAATTCCACCCACGACTTCCAGCGTGTCAGCAGATAAAGTGCTGAATCAAGCAGAGGAGCAGCCTGGTTGGTTACCCGCCAAAGCAGTTGGACCAAAATCTGTCAATAATTAAACGGTCGGTGTACATTCTCCACCTCACCTGTCTTCACTGCAGAAACAAGCCAGTAAATACAGTCTCTTTGACAGGTTTTTACGCCAGTCACAGCACTTATTGCTATAAAATATGATAATAATAATAGTATATGACGTGAATCTCTGCTGGAATGAAGACCGATGAAAGCGCATTGGTGTACAAACAGTGCAGATGAGACAGAAGGCCTCCCCAAGGGCTTCATAAAAGCCTCTCGCTGCAAGAGATCGAAAATGAAAAACGGTCCCAAATGACATAAAAGCTCATCTGAGAGAACAACAGAACAACAGAATCATAAATAAAGATAGAAGATGTGTTATTGAAATGAATTCCTCCAGAAGAACTGCTCACCTGAGTTCTCTAAAGACACAAAGCACAAGTTACAGCTCCTCACTGAGATCTATTTAAAGGAGCGGACCATTACTTTATAACTGGTTTTATGGTGACGGGTTTTAATAACAATAATGTTGATGTCTGGAAACACGATGATGACGTTTGACTAGATATATTTTACTTAGTTTACGTACTTATTTTAAGCCCAACTGATGTTTTTACCTAAACTTCACTAAGTGGTTTGATGCCTTTACTTCCGTAAAATGACACGTGGAACCCCGGAAATTCATTTAAATAACACGCGGTTGATTAAAGCAGCGGTCCACAGTGCAAATTAATTTAGGGAATTCTTGGACTAAACCAGTTTATTTGGAGATAATACAAAAAGTGATGGCGTCTGAAATGCTGGTAATAATCTGTGAACTCTGTGAACTCTTTGTCTCCTCATGCCGTCATCGTCTGGCTGCTTCTCGGGGATGTCGGGGGGGTGCTCTCAGATCTCAGCGGTTGACCTGCTGAGTACGATGTTGTCATCACTGAGGGAACAGATGGCCAAAACTTCAAAATACAAGAACAAAGTTGTGATTAACTCCTTTTAATATACCTGCAAATGAAAAGGTGTCCATCTGCTCTTTGATGAGATGATCAGATGGACAACGCTCTCACCTGCTGCTGATTGATTCTCTGGACAAGTTAACGGTGGCGTAGTGAGTGACATATAGTTCCCTGTGAGGACAGTCTATTTAACCTTTCTAAACTGAGAGCCCCCCGACGGGGGGGATACTGGTACCGACTGGTGCCGACTGGTACCGAAGAAAGCCAAATCATAAAACGATGTCCTCAAACTCCTTTTAGACTCCTGTTTCGCCTTTTGTCATCCGTTTACAGTCTAATAAAGTTGTGAAAAAAGGAAGGGGGGGGTCAAATGAGCTCGGGGGACCACATTCCAGCGAGGCAGCTTCGGGCTTAGATCGGCATTTTTCGGAAAACTAAAGACTTCCTGAAAATTCCGTTGACGCCAGTCAATTGGCCACATCCAGACACGTGCATAGACGTTTCATATGAAGAAATCGACCAATCAGGGGCTCTACACTGGCCCAATACACAACCACTATGGCGCAATTCTCCCGTAGGTCGGCGGTCCCGAGACGCTTTGGAGACGGTTCTAGCTCTCCAAAATGATTTCTAACTGCTGTATGTGATAGATTGTGCATGTACAAGGATAAAGGAAGTTAAATATATAGTTATTTAGCTTATAAAAGTACAATGGAACAGCTGGAGAGGCTGTTTCTCACATGGCGACCTCTCGTGACCTCTTGTGACCTCTCATAACGTTTATGTCTCTAACTCTGGCCTACTTCACTCTATTCACTCCAATTCTTTTGTGGGTGACTACTGCTGTCGTTTTCTATGATTGTGTGTGGTTTATAGGCTTCACTGAGCCTCATTTAATATTTAGCTTATGCTTTTTCACCATACGAATTTGACATTTTTCAAAGTGGAGCTGTGTTCCATCTTCATCAGCTCTTAACCAGTAACATATACACAATATGTACACAATTCATATGAGCAAACCCTCCTCAGTGTTATAAATCCATTGAACATTTTCAAATAGACCTTGTAGTTAGAGAGTAAGGCCCCTTTGAGTATGGGTATAGTATTTTCGAGAATAAGCCAAAAAAACGTCTAGGGCTCAAATTAAAGAAGAGGTCAAAGAGTTCAGGTTCTGCTGCTCAGTGTGTCTGTGTGTGTGTGTGTGTGTGTGTGTGTGTGTGTGTGTGTGTGTGTGTGTGTGTGTGTGTGTGTGTTTGTGTGTGTTATCAAAAATGTATTTTACTGAGATGCATTTGCAGGAATTATTGATGAAACACCCTGGTGTTTTAAATAGCTGCCTGTGCTTCTGCTTCTGCACATCTCAACGTGCACATTGTCAATCTGTGTGTGTGTGTGTGTGTGTGTGTGTGTGTGTGTGTGAGAAGTTTGGATGGAAAACAACTAGGACAGCAGAGGCCCTTGTTACCAGACCTGCGGGCAACCTGGCATCACACAGACTGCTTAGCTGACTGCGTGTGTGTGTGTGTGTGTGTGTGTGTAGGTGTGCGTGTGCGTGTGTGTGAACAAACTTGAAAGTGTGTAGTTGTAGGGTCTGTTAGTGTGTAAATGTAAGGCGGTGTGTCTGATTCTCTTTGCTCGTGTGTCTTAGCTTGTATGCCTGTGTTTATCAGCATTGTGTGTGTGTGTGTGTGTGTGTGTGTGTGTGTGTGTGTGTGTGTGTGTGTGTGTGTGTGTGTGTGTATGTGTGTGTGAGGTGCTGCTAATGCTTGCTTGGCGCTGCGATTCTTGCCCTCTGGGCTTTCGCCTAGCACAATGGAACAACACAACACTCTGCAGAGTTTAATGAGTGTCTGTGTCTGTGTGTGTGTGTGTGTGTGTGTGTGTGTGTGTGTGTGTGTGTGTGTGTGTGTGGGTGGCCATGTTTTCTCTGTGTCTGTGTTTGCATATAGATGTGCAATAATGTGCATATACTGAACGCGAGTGTGTGTGTGTGTGTGTGTAATAAGACAGGTGATTCCTCTGTGCTCTAGACCCTGTCGCACTCTGACAGATGGGGTTTTCACAGCATTGTGTGTGTGTGTGTGTGTGTGTGTGTGTGTGTGTGTGTGTGTGTGTGTGTGTGTGTGTGTGTGTGTGTAATGTATAAGCATTTCTCTACTATACCACCATCTGCGGTGGGATGCTGGTTTAGACTGAAATATTGCTTCATTCATCACCCGGCAGAACCCACACACACTGTCATCGCTCTGTGTGTGTGTGTGTGTGTGTGAGTCTGTGTGTGTGTGTGAGTGTGTTTATACACTATTTTTGCATCGATATACTCTGTGTGTGTCTCCTTATGCATTTTGTGTGTGTGTGTGTGATGGAGAGTGACCACAGATCCATTGTACAGAATCCTCCATGTGGAAAACCTCTCCCTCTGCCTGCCTCCAAACATTCATCTACTACACTGTGTGTGTGTGTGTGTGTGTGTGTGTGTGTGTGTGTGTGTGTGTGTCTGACCTGGAGCTACAGAGTGAATGATGGTTTCCTGCCTGTGAGTAGCATACTGGGAGTTGCAGCAAGACTGACACACACACACACACACACACACACACACACACACACACACACACACACACACACACACACACACACACACACACACACACACACTCTTCCATATACTGTAATGTGAGCATGAGTTGAGAGGAGGAGATTGTCATGCTGCCAGCTGTAGATTGTGGCGGCCATGACATCTGCAAACATACAGGGTAAACATGTTAAATGTCAATGACTCCATATATATATATGTATGACGTCATACAAATGTTTCCCACTAGCTTCCTTCACTCAGTGGGTTACATTTCTTGTATTAGACATTTCTGAAATGTTGAAACATGTTGCGGAGGGTTTCTGTGTTGAAATGAGCAGGAGAGCTAACGCTAGCTGTTAGCACAGACTGTATACAAGAAGTGGACGTAGTCGTCCTGACGTCGCCCATCGGTTTGTGGAGGAGTTGATCTGAATGGATTAAATGAACATCATGCTGTATTGAAGAAGACTTGAAACTAGAGATTGAGACCATAAACTCATGTTTACAATGTTTACTGAGGTAATAAATCAAGAGAGAAGTAGAGTCATTTTCTCATAGACTTCTATAGAACCAGAGGAGTCGCCCCCTGGTGGACACTAGAGAGAACAACGTGTCTCATGAGCATCTTTACATCTCATAGGAGATGTAGCTTTTTTTAATGTCAAGGTGCTTAACTGGGACCTTGAAGGAGAAACAATTTATAATAAACAGTGACGACTATTTAGTCAATCTGCTGTGTTTTTGTAGAAACACTGTAAGTCACTTTAATTTCAGGACGAGCTCCTAAAAGCCGGTCTTGTCTCCAGGCTGCTGAAGTTCACTGAGTCATCCTGTCAGAGTATCTGGAGCTCATGTTGAAGCCAGTGAGACAGGTGTCAAAAGCTGTTCATACAGGTCCAGACACCTCAGACTTACCCTGCAGATGAATTTGACCGGTCTGTGCTGCACCATTAATGGACAAAAAGACTATCACGGTTATTTTTGACAAATATTGTGAATTCTTTGCATCAAAATAAGAGCGGTCCTTATTCACAGAGCATCTCCGAGAAGCGAAATAAAATTGTACCAAAACTTTTGACCTGCTTTTACTTTAACATTGTGCCATTTCCTGCTAATTAACACATCTTTGCATCAAAATAAGACTCAAATTAAGCTTCTCCTTCACTGAATTCAGTGCGTCTTTATTATGCTCTCTGTTGTATATCGCTCCTCTACTCTGGACTGCAGCAGCAGACTGCGTATCAATATTGGAGTCGATCAATTTCATTTTATTCTGGAAAGCCAAAGTCATGATCGATGTTATTGGGTTAATTGTGCATCCCTAATTCGTGGCTTTATTCGCAGCCATAAACATGGAGTTGCACCGCTGCATCCCGACACTGAACTAGTGACTGAGTTCAGCTTTAGTCACCGTGTGACTGAATGCTAATGCGTGTTTACCCCTAAATGTGGAACCACAAAACAACGCCATGACAGATGCGACACCGTGAGTCTCCTGCTGTAGCGGCAGGTGAGCATCACCAACAACACACACTTAACAGGTGGGGCTTCAAAGGTTTCTTCCAGCTCTCGCTACGGAAAAGAAATCCTTAAATATCTGAATGTCCCCTGAATCTCTCTGCTCCAAGTACACTCCTCTGCACAAAAGAGGCACATAAACGGCTGCCGCTCCACCTCAAGCTCCACCTCAAGCTCCACCCGGCATCCTGACATTAGCTGAAAAACTGTCACCTTTCACGTCGTGGTTTTGACCTATAGGTCACCACATAAGCTAATTAATAAGGTTATGAATAATGTGAACGTTAGCTTTAGCTGTGCTGGTTATTTTGGATTTGGTTTGTATGTGTACTCCCGTGTCCTGCGAGGTAGTTCCACTTCAAAAAACATATAAATATAGCAGCAGCATCATCAGGTCACGTGGCAGAATGTTTGTAGAAGCACTTGGTAAAGTAGCATTTTGACGCTACTACCAAAATGTAAATGTTCAGATTTAATGTTTAATACATCAGAAGGTAAAACCCTCGACAGATAATGGACCGGCCCTTTAAACACGTTTATTCACTGAAATGACTCACAGAGTTATGATCTTGAAAGTTTCTTCGTCATTTGAGCACTGGTTACTATTCCGCAAACTTATTTAATTTATTCAAACAAAGCATTGAAATGACAAAACAAACCAAACATCCAGCAATTATCCCCGTCCTGTGGAGGTATGAGAGACAACGAGAGGGTCCTGTGGAGATAATTAAAAGCTGTGATAACTGATATCGTATAAATAGCTTCTCTTTTCTTCCGTTGTCTGATTTCTGCTTCCTCTCGCCTGGCGTTCCAGCGCTACCCTTTCTCCTCTTCCTCTTTTTTTTCCTTTAATTTTCTCATCTCCCTTCGCTGTCATCCTCACTCTTCCTCTCCCCCCCCCCCCCCCCCCCGTCTGTCCAACTCCCCGAATCGACTCTCTCTGAAGTCCATTCAGCTGATATAGAGACAGAAATAGAGGCAAAGGGTGTGAAACAGAGAGAGTCTCTCTCTCTCCCTCTCTCTCAGTGACGGATCTTTCATCTGCTTCATTGTTCAAAGCCTTGTCTGAGTTGAGATCCTGGCTTCTCTTTGCTCTGACATGACAGGATGAAAGGAGACAGACGGAGATAAAGGGAGGGAGAGAGGGGAGGTGCAGCGACAGAGAGAGGGAAGGAAGGATTAGGAATAGAGAGAAGGAAAGAGGAGGAGGAAAGAGGGGACGACAATGTGGCATCTATATTGTTAGTACCGGTTAGTAGCGTTGTTCTACGTTGAAGTAGGTTTGCAGAGATATATATATATATATATATACTGTATATATATATATATATACGCAGTAGAAGTAGAAGTATAACTACCTTATAGTAACTTTAGTAGGAGTAATAGTTGGAATCACATGGAATCAGGCAGACGGCAAACCAGATATCATTTTAGTGGAATAGCAGGAAGGTAAAATTACAAGAGGCCTGCAGAGAATACCGGCAGAGAATACCGGCACAGAATACCATCACAGAATACCATCACAATACCATCACAATACCATCACAATACCATCACAGAATACCATCACAGAATACCATCACAATACCATCACAGAATACCATCACAATACCATCACAATACCATCACAGAATACCATCACAGAATACCATCACAATACCATCACAATACCATCACAGAATACCATCACAGAATACCATCACAATACCATCACAATACCATCACAGAATACCATCACAGAATACCATCACAATACCATCACAATACCATCACAGAATACCATCACAGAATACCATCACAATACCATCACAATACCATCACAGAATACCATCACAATACCATCACAATACCATCACAATACCATCACAATACCATCACAATACCATCACAGAATACCATCACAATACCATCACAATACCATCACAATACCATCACAATACCATCACAGAATACCATCACAATACCATCACAATACCATCACAGAATACCATCACAGAATACCATCACAATACCATCACAATACCATCACAGAATACCATCACAATACCATCACAATACCATCACAATACCATCACAATACCATCACAGAATACCATCACAATACCATCACAATACCATCACAATACCATCACAATACCATCACAGAATACCATCACAATACCATCACAATACCATCACAGAATACCATCACAGAATACCATCACAATACCATCACAGAATACCATCACAATACCATCACAATACCATCACAGAATACCATCACAGAATACCATCACAATACCATCACAATACCATCACAGAATACCATCACAGAATACCATCACAATACCATCACAATACCATCACAGAATACCATCACAGAATACCATCACAATACCATCACAATACCATCACAGAATACCATCACAGAATACCATCACAATACCATCACAATACCATCACAGAATACCATCACAATACCATCACAATACCATCACAATACCATCACAATACCATCACAATACCATCACAGAATACCATCACAATACCATCACAATACCATCACAATACCATCACAATACCATCACAGAATACCATCACAATACCATCACAATACCATCACAGAATACCATCACAGAATACCATCACAATACCATCACAATACCATCACAGAATACCATCACAATACCATCACAATACCATCACAATACCATCACAATACCATCACAGAATACCATCACAGAATACCATCACAATACCATCACAGAATACCATCACAGAATACCATCACAGAATACCATCACAGAATACCATCACAATACCATCACAATACCATCACAGAATACCATCACAATACCATCACAATACCATCACAATACCATCACAATACCATCACAATACCATCACAGAATACCATCACAATACCATCACAGAATACCATCACAGAATACCGGCAAGTACCAAACCGGTTGCATGATGTTGGAAATATATGAAATGCATACATATATATACACAAATATATATGACGTATTAGTAGCTCAGGTTTTCCTTAGACACAGCAGCGAGGCTCTGCTTCGGACCGGTTACATCTGGGTTCCCAAAGTCCCAGTGAAGAACGTCCCCGTTCCTCCACGACACAGATACCCACTCCTGGGTGCTGCCTGTCTGCCGATGTGAAATGGGAGGAAAGAACGACGGCTAACTACATCCCACAAGAGGTGGAAGAGGAAGTGAGAGCTCACAGAGAGAGAGAGAGAGAGAGAGAGAGAGAGAGAGAGAGAGAGAGAGAGAGAGAGAGAGAGAGAGAGAGAGAGAGAGAGAGAGAGGAGAGAGAGAGAGAGAGAGAGAGAGAGAGAGAGAGAGAGAGAGAGAGAGAGAGAGAGAGCGCTTTAATGCCGGCGTGTCTTCAACCAATTAAATGCCTGTTGCGTAACATGGTTACATATGTGTACATATGTGTAGTATTACATACGTGTTATCATGTGATACGAAGGATCATTTCATGACGCTTCCATGTTTGTATATTTAAAAGATGAAACCCCTCCACGTATTTACGTTCACTCATTCTACACCCGTTAAAACACACAGAGAATATGTGCACACAGGTGTTAGATACCTCTGCATGAAGACAGATGCTGCACACACACACACACACTCACACACACACACACACAGAGGCAGAGTTGTGGAACTGTAAAGCATGAATATATAAGCAGCACCGGGGTGAAGCATCTCTCCCAGCAGTTCCAGCCTCATGTTTTTTAAACAGTCAGAGAACTCTGGAACACACGAGCCTCTGCGCTCCGCTGGGGGATCGCAGCAGCACTAACAAGGAACCCGAGGAGCCCGGCGAGTTGTTAGAATAAAAAGTAATAAAAAAACATCCTATCGGAAAATCTCTGCCTTTGTTCATGTGACTCCACTAATAACTAGTCCTCCATATTTCCTTGGCTCTGAAGCCATCGCTCGTCTTCTCTTTAATCCGTTTTTAGCGTTAGCCGCGGGGATCTCAGGTTAGCCCGTTATAGAAGCCGAAACCCTCCTGGGGTGACAGCGTTCTCCCTTTTTATAAACTGTCGGTGGGTGTTGGAGTCACTTTGGAAGAAGCTCTCCCTCGTTACTCCTCGCCAGCATTCGGAGTACGTGTGACAATCTCGCCCCCGTCCTCCACTAAATTTAGTGGCTCTGTGGCGTACTTTCTAAACAAAAGTTTAAAAAGAAAGATATAGATTGATGCTAAATGAACTTATATTAGTGTCGCTTTCACAGGAAACACAAACAGAGCGTGTCTGAGAGTTCAATCCTTTAAATGGATCAGATCACAGTCAAATCTCTTAACTTGGCCCAATTTAGCCTTCAGATCTGAAGGAGTATTTAACTGTTGAGACGATAATGAAGCACGCTATTCCAAAATCTCCTTTTTTGGGCGTTTCTGCTTTATTTTGACAGAGAGAGAGAGAGAAGAGAGCGAGAGAGAGAGCCCTAGGCGGGATTCGAACCCCGGCCTCCTTATTCATTCACTCCATTAACCTTTCATAAAACCTCTATATGAAGAGTTTTAATCATGGAACCACTCAGCTTGCAGCTATAAAAACACACGTCGGGTGTCGAGTGGGATTGTTTTTGAAGGAAGTGTTCAGAGGATCACAGAGGAAGAGGAAGTTGAACTGACAGCGGTGTCGTCCATCAGCTGTCCTGTACATCTAAGACGTCACAGCAGCACATGACACGAAGTTACTGTCGTCTCATTGAAGTGCAGCACACTCACAGTAATAACAGTGATGTATAATATATGTACAGTAAGATTTAGATTCTTCTTCCCGTCCTCGTTTCCCTTGCATCTCATTTGCTTTTGATGTGCTGCATATGTTGTACACAAACACTTTCTTTCCTTCTCGTTATCTCACACTGGGTATATCACTTATTTATAGAATATTTCACACTTAGGTTTGTTGTTTTCTTCAAACCTAATCAACGAACGTGTTCGTGCCTTCCAGTGAAGCTCAGCGACGGGAACGTGCTTCATCGTTCCTCTGTTAATTGATTTAATTGAAAGTTGGTGTAAAGTTGGAAGCGAGACCGTGTTTAACAGTGAAGCTTAGGCATCGTGGCGCTCGGTCGTGCACCTTTGTGCGGTCGTCGTGTGCGTTTGAGAGAAAACATTATTGTTGCTTCGTGAAAGAATTGAATGAACTCAAATCTCGTCTTTGGCAGCAGAAAACAGCGAACATGAGGCCGCACAACCTGGTCAGCTTTTCTTTTGCAGAATGCCTCCACTCCTCCTCTCCTTTTGGGGGATTTAACCTGCTTCAATTAAAATTGTTGAATCCACTGAACTATTCATTTGAGCCATTCATTCACTGGAGTCATTGACTCGGAAATTTTCCTAATGGAATTTTCCAGTAGAAGGAAAAAAAACGAGGTATTATAAGCTGTCCCTCGCCGTCTCTTCTTTCTTTTCTTTTCTTTCTCTCAATCAGGAGGAGAGAAATCCCTTGCTTCCTTACAGTGTGTGTGTGTGTGTGTGTATAAATATGTAAATGGATGTTGCCTAACCAGACAAAACTAGGCCATCTTCTCCTCTGCGAACACCTGAATAGAAGCGAGACAGAGATAGTGGGAGGAGAAAGAAAGGGAGGCCAGAGGTGAACTTCTTACCAAAATATCTTCCTCCGGCAGGCGTGCTGCGACTTGACTCGGATTAAACCGACATGGTTCATATCGTGCTGCCCAAGTAAAAACTAGATGATATAAGTCTTCCCATTGCCCGTTTTTATTCTTAAGAATATCACATTGAAAGAAGAAAAAAAACGATATTTGATATTTTTCTCAGTCGCCTTTCTCTAAAAAGAGTATGCAGAGTTCTGTAGTGTCAATCGCCTTTTTACAGTTTTCCATTGCTGCATAGTTTGCAAATACACACATGAACGTAGGAAATTAAATATATTGTGTACAAAGACAATAATCTATGCGCTGTTAGCCTCGTGCTAATGGTGATTCAAGTTCAACCTGAGTCTAAGTCTGCAGCTCTCAAGTCAGATCAGCAGTTTCACATTGGAGAATGTATTATTTGGAAGTCATCGTCATTTTCTTTCAAGACAACAACCTCTGTGACCCCAAAGATCACAGCCTGTCAATCACCGTGTAGCCCCGCCCCTAAAGCATCCCCTGCTTTATGGTCTGTTTGACTCTAAATGGACCATAATGTACTAAATGAACATCATGCTGTATTGAAGAAGACTTGAAACTAGAGATTGAGACCATAAACTCATGTTTACAATGTTTACTGAGGTAATAAATCAAGAGAGAAGTAGAGTCATTTTCTCATAGACTTCTATAGAACCAGAGGAGTCGCCCCCTGGTGGACATTAGAGAGAATGCAGCTTTAACACATGAAGCATCGTCTTCCCTCGGCAGTGCCGCCTGCTAAGAACACTGTGTGAGAACAGCCTGCCTGATGCCTGGCCTGCCATACACATCAGCAATCATGAGGAAAAACAATAACAACAACCTTCTCTGTTGTTTAGTGTGGAGGACTGGTCGACATTACAGATATGTGACACAAAGCTGAAGCATTTAGCTCTTTTGTGGCAGAATCAACCCCCGAGAAACTGTGTTCTGACTCACGGCTAAATTACAATACTGAGTCTTCATGTCTTCATGTCTTCATGTCTTCATGTTGTCCAGGAAGGTGAGACGAAGCTGCACTGAGAAAACAAGACAGAGGGGACAAGTCAGGGGAAGGAAAGAGACAGAGAGACGCTGAGGAGAAAACAGAGAATACAGGAGAAAACAGCCGAAAGGCAGAACAAGTGAAGGACAGAGAGAGAGCAGAGCGTTAGAGGTGTTAATGTTAGGTGTGTGTGTGTGTGTGTGTGTGTGTGTGTGTGTGTGTGGAACGCTCTGACAGTATCTCAGGGCTACATCAGTGGCCATTAGTACTTTGTAGCACGAACACACACTTTGACAGGTCTGCTGCACCGCCCGCAGAGAGGGAAGTGTGTGTGTGTGTGTGTTGACCTCTCTTTTCATGTGCTTATCTCACCTCTACATGAACTTTGATGAGCCATAATACACACACACACTCACACACACACACACACACACACACACACACACACACACACATTAACAAACAACATCCACTCCTCAAATGGCTCTGCTCATCAAATATGAATGATTTTCGCACCATCTGGACAGAAATCCACAGTAAACACTCTGCTCGTCTCTCCTCTGTTGTTTGTCTCGTTTCTCCTCTCATACAGTTTCCTTTATTGTCGTCCTCTCTTTCATCTTCTGCATTCTTTTTAACCTTGATTTTTTAGTTTCTTTACTTATTTATTTTCGTCTCTTTCTTTGTTTCCTCTAGTTTTCTCTCCATGTCATTTTGGGGTTTTACGGTAAAGTGTGCGATGATGAATGTTTACCTACGTGCTTCTGATTTCATAGTGAAAGATTAAAGTTATTCCTGGTTTTGTGTTTGGATTTATCCTCAGTGGATGAAATAGATTCATTTGTGCTGCACCTACTTTTCTCTTTTGGTTTCTCCTTTGCTTGTTCTTCTTTTTTCCACATTTACATTTAATAACTTGTATTCTAAATGCACCTACGTCACCCTAACCCTGACCCACCAGGTGGTTTTGTAGTTTGGAAACTGTTTGGAAAAAGGCAGCCACTTAAAAAAAAAAAGATACAGTCGGCAGGTGATTGGATGAACCATCTGTCAATCAAACTCTCGCCGAAGCAAATATGGAGAAGAGCGAAAACATCTTTTCCGTCTAGAACAGCCGTCAGTGTTCTTTACTCCTCAGTCGATGAAGAAATACTCTCCAGTTCTGATATAACAAGCCGCCATTGTTGTTGTGAACAAACAGTCGCCTCTCCCGCAAACACCTAAGCCCCGCCCCTCTCTTCTACCCTTCTTCTGTTTACCACTTCCTTCTTATATTACTTCTCCTCTTCATCGTGGCTCTCTCCTCATCCTCCCTTTTCTTTTTTAATCCCCTCCTCTCCTCGTCTTTATCCTCCCGCTTTCACCTCCTATTCTCACCGCTATTCTTTGTTTAAACTTCCCCTCACCTCCTTCCTCTTTTATTGACTCCTCTTCCTCCCTCCTCACCCATCATTTCTCCCTCTCCTCGTCTTCATCTTTCTTCCTGCTCCTGTATTTCCTTCCCGTTTCCTTCCCCCTGTGTGTGCTCTCTTGAGCTTTGACGCATCAGGAAGTTGACACACACACAGACACACACACACACACACACACACACACACACACACACACACACACACACACACACACACACACACACACACACACACACATACATGCACTCGGGGAGTATGGAAGCTTGTTCATATCAGCTCCAACATCAGTCATCTGTCAGCACAACTTTTATCTGTTCATCTCTGTCTGTCTCTCTCTCTCTGCCTGTCTGTCACTGTGTCTCTCGGCCTCGTTCGTCCTTCTCTCTCTCTTTCACACACACACACACACACACACACACACACACACACACACAGACACACACACATTCAAGGAGCAGCGGCAGCTCGTCTTTATCTTCTTATCGTTCCTCTCTGGTAGAGCATGCTGAATAAATCAACTGCAGAAAAACCAGAGATGGAGATGAGGAGATAGAGGGATGGAGGAGGCGGAGAGGGGCATGATGGGATATGATATGACAAATATACACAGCGTATATCGCTACTCTCACGAGGAGAGGGAATCGAAACAATGGAAGAGCAAAGAAGAAAGGATGAAGGTGGGGAGCAAAGAAAGACGGAAAGAAATCTGAATGCAAAGTGACTGTTCTGGCCTTCAACTTAAAAACCTCAAGTGTGTGTGTGTGTGTGTGTGTGTGTGTGTGTGTGTTTCAAACTCACTAACTTTGCCCTGAGCTAGACTTATAAGTGAGTAATTTCTATTTCATGTTGTGCTTTCTGTCTTCATATTGCATTTAATTTCCATCATCTATCAAGTGTTATGATGATAGAAAATGCCGCTGACAGTGCAGTTATGGAAGAACAACACAAAGTAAATGGGGAAAGAAAAAAAAGAGAGAGTAATGGAAGACAAAGGAGAAACAGAACAATGGAATTAGACTGAATGAATACAAAGATGACAGGACAGGCTATGGTAACGGACAGAAGCTCAGCCAGATGTGTCTGTTTGATTTAATTAACACTAACCACAATTGCCTGATCGCTGTTTTAGCTCCGTTATCTCTGTTAGCTGTTAGCTTTGTTAGCAGTATTAGCACCATTAGCTGTTAGCTCTGTTAGCTGTATTAGCCCTGTTGGCTGTTAGCTCTGTTAGCTAAACACAGTGTTGTTCGCTGCTGCTAACAGCTAACTAGTTCACCTTCTACCTACATGAGAAGACGCGCTCATTTGTAGACGGCGCTCGGTCCAGTTTGTCATTTGCTTAGTGGTTGACATTCATACATACACACATACATACGTATATACACACACGCATACATACAAACAATTGTCTTACCTTGGCGTGCAAATCAAAAGATGAAGAATTCATAATCTGTAATGTAAACAAAAGTCCAAACTGAAGCGGTTGTTGATAACGTGGGGCTAAGGATCGTGACAAACACACTCATTGACGGTATTAAAAGGCCAATAATTATGTTTTAAAAAAGTCTGAATCGCTGCAACCAAGACAGGTCCTTAAGAACACAGTCATAAAAGTGTGCAAAAACAATATTAGACTGATCGGTCCAGCTGTGTGCGAGATTATCTGTGGACAGACACAGAGATGCACAGGAACCCATGAATGCGCACACACAACTGAATATATAATCTCCTGGCAGAGATAGTAACAAAGAAAGGAAGAAAGACAAAAAGGATTAGGAAAGAGAAGATGGATAGAAAGAAAGAAAAGAAGATGAACATAAACAAAAAGGATGTCAGGAAAAACAAAGAAAAAGAAGATCAGCTGCCTGACAAAC
This sequence comes from Leptoclinus maculatus, assembly GCA_032191485.1. NCBI lineage: Eukaryota > Metazoa > Chordata > Actinopteri > Perciformes > Stichaeidae > Leptoclinus > Leptoclinus maculatus. The sequence goes on along the minus strand of JAVDOI010000003.1, from coordinate 23,822,954 downwards.
TGAGTAAATGCCCTTGAGCAAGACACCGAACCCTCTCCTTGTATGTTACATATTACAGCAGATAAGATAATTCTATTTTTTTCTCATTCTGTAATCTGCTTTGCCGATATTGTTTCCCCACTTCATCATCGCGCCTCTAAACAAAAAAAAAAAAAGAAAATCAAATTGCGAGTTAATGAGGTGCTGATTGTATTATTTCACAGCCGGGTGCTCGAGTCCACTGACTGATCCTGCCTGCCGACCTGTTAATACAACAAATTAGGAATTGAGCCTGTGTTCTAACCCCACAGCAAATCACGGCAGGTGGTTCAATGTTTGGCTCAGGGACACTTTGACGGGACGCGCTGGTATTTTTGTTGGAGCTGAAGCGACCGAATAAAAGGACAGACGGCACAAAAACATCTGCTAGAGTGCATTGTGAGTTTGTTGGGGAACATGATGCAGAATTATTAGACATAACCCAACAACAGAATAAAAGAACAGGTGAAGGATCAAACATTTTGTTCTGAGTTCACTCTGAGCTACATGAGCTAAAATGCAACCTGTCAATCGCCGTGTAGCCCCGCCCCTAAAGCATACCCTGCTTTATGGTCTGTTTGACTCTAAATGGACCATAATGTACTAAATGAACATCATGCTGTATTGAAGAAGACTTGAAACTACAGATTGAGACCATAAACTCATGTTTACAATGTTTACTGAGGTAATAAATCAAGAGAGAAGTAGAGTCATTTTCTCATAGACTTCTATACAACCAGAGGAGTCGCCCCCTGGTGGACACTAGAGAGAATGCAGCTTTAACACACTTTTGTTTAGTTTTTTGTTTGTCATTGTTGAATGACGCCTCATATATCATATTAACTCATGTTATGCAAATACCCTCTACATTTTACATCTGGTATTTTTATTTTTGTTATTTTTGTGCAGTATAACACTAAGCGTATAAGGAAAAGAGAAAAAATCCATTAAATGTTTTTTGTTTCAATATTTTTAATTGAATGGTCCAAACCCTCAACGCCTTCAATAAACAAATAATTACACATATTATGGATGTAGATATTAGAGAACAACACTCTGTTAAACTGGCTAATGGTGCAGTCTGTCCACACACACACACACACACACACACTAGTGAAATGTGAGGTTTTTAGAAATGAAGGCCAGAACAGGGCAAGCAGACTGTTTCTGTTTGAAAATGTCACCAATCCATCAATCTGATAGGTAAAGGCCAGTTCTCTCATTATACTGTGTGTGTGTGTGTGTGTGCGCCTTCCTCTGCTCTTTCAGAAGAAAAGGCTGCTGACCAAGCGAAGGCAGCACACACACACACACACACACACACACGCCACACACACACACACACACACACTGTTATGTGATGTATTTTAATAAGCCTGCTGGTTATCTGTAATTCAACAGGTCTTGTCTGATCACTTGTTGACACACAATACAAATCCTCACGGATCATTTGACACGTTGGACACACATGTCAGAACTGTTCAGAAATTGCATCATTTGCCAGATTTAGTTTCCTTGTTAAAAAGATGTTGGCTCAGGATTCGGCCTCTTACCGGGGGACAGGTGGTGGAGCGGTTACCTCCACCGATGATTGGTGTAAGGTACAGCGCAGCATGGTTCCCTGACTAAAAAAAACAACATTCAATAGTTCTCTTCATTTTGAATTACCGGTATGTTTTACACACACGTCTTGTTTTTTTTTCTCAGTGACGAGTATCAGACTCAGAGTGGGGGGGTTTGAAAATGTTGAGTCACACTTGACATATTTCTGGTGACATGTGGGACCAAAACGGTCGCACTCTGGTAGCGTGATGGTGACTGTACCTTAAAATAGGACGCGCCTTTCAATGGCTCAATGGATCTGATGTACGTTCAATCATCTCTCTCTCTCCTCTCTCTCTCTCTCCCTCCCCTCTCTCTCTCTCTCTCTCTCTCTCTCTCTCTCTCTCTCTCTCTCTCTCTCTCTCTCTCTCTCTCTCTCTCTCTCTCTCTCTCTCTCTCTCTCTCCTCTCTCTCTCTCTCTCTCTCTCTCTCTCTCTCTCTCTCTCCTCTCTCTCTCTCTCTCTCTCTCTCTCTCTCTCTCTCTCTCTCTCTGTAGGTGCACCACTCTTCATTACGACTCAGATCTTCCCCCAACCTCCATCATCATCACCTTCCACAACGAGGCCAGATCCACCCTGCTGCGCACCATCAGGAGGTAACACACACACACACACACACACACACACACACACACACACACACACACATTTACAACTTTGCATTTTAAACTTTTATGTTGTGAACGTTTTTTTCGTCATTTTTAACACCTAAAGAGGTGTTCGGTGTAATTTTTAAATTGTTCATTGTGACATTGAATCCTGGCAGACTGTTACACAGAATCAGCATGTTTATCCTTAAATTAAATATCAGCCTTCAGAAACCTGAGATTGTTGGCTGGTGAGCAAAGAAACGGTGAGCTGCCAAACGTTACAGTATGAAGCGTTCACACACATCTACTCTGCTGACCCGCCGTCTCTGGACCTTCGCTCTGTCTTTCAGTTTGATGATATCAGCAGGTTGTCGCTCACACACACACAAAGCAAACAGAGATACACACACACACACAACACACACACACACACACACCTCCAGGTTTTGGCCTGGGTTCAGCTCATTATTCCAGTCAGTCAGCAGGGACCGGCCACGTCTCCTCACTATCACAGAGGACACTGTGTGTATTGTGAGCAAGTGTGTGTGTGTGTGTGTGTGTTTGTGTTTGTGTTTTCTGTGTGTGTGTGTGTGTGTGTGTGTGTGTGTGTGTGTGTGTGTGTGTGTGTGTGTGTGTGTGTGTGTGTGTGTGTGTGTGTGTGTGTGTGTGGGTCCTCCCCAGCTCTTCTCAAAGCTCTGCAGTTTTCAACCAATTAAAAGACAATCTGTCTCCCTGGGCCCCTCTGCTCCTTTTGGCTCTGGCTCTCTGTACGTGTGTGTGTGTGTGTGTGTGTGTGTGTGTGTGTGTGTGTGTGTGTGTGTGTGTGTGTGTGTGTGTGTGTGTGTGTGTGTGTGTGTGTGTGTGTGTGTCTTTGCCGGTGGCGACTTGGAGCTGGAAGAAGTTTAGCTGCCTTTTATTTTTAGTTGGTGAATTTGTCACATTTGCTCTCAGCAGGATCCTCTGAAGCTTTATTGGACATGGAAACCTTTGAAGATCAACATATCTGATATTTAAAAGATATGTATGGCAGCGATAGGCCATGTACATATGATATATATATATATATATATATATATATATATATATATATATTATGATACTTTTGCTAGATGATATATCGTCCCAGTAATAAACACTAATATTTTCATTTTAAGACCATTTTATGCCGCTGATATGATCATAATGTACAGAAATAAAATAATAAAAAAACAATATGAAGAAAGAGAAACATTTGTGATCGTGTAATTACATACATATATCACAGGCAATGCAGGCCATTACTGTTTTAATGCTGGTACAGCATTTACTAGTTTTTAAATAAAGTTCGACTTTGTAAAATAACACAAAAATTGGTCCGAAAACTTGACAAGAAGAATCAATAGATTGATGATATACGTCCTGTCGTCATGTTCTGTCATAAGAATCCAAATGTAACAGAAAGACGTGTGTTTCACAAGACTCGTCCAGATGAAATGACAGAAAAGATTCACACATATTCAATCTTGATGGACTCAGAGTATATTTAGGACTAATTATTGGCCTTGTTTTGCCATTTCATGTTTTACAAACATGTCATTTATTACAATACATGGGAGACATTATGTTTCATTCAGAGTGTCGTCCAGCAGCGACGTCTGAAGGCAAAGTGTTTTTAGCTGTTGTGAAACTAATTGGAGCAGCTTTCATCTTTCGATCTTGATATTTGACTTTTCTGAGCTGCTTTTTCCTTTTTTTACTTCAGTGGAGCAGCAGCAGGTTCACAGGAGTCCACTTTCAGAGTATTGCTTCACCAGATGTCTTCACAGGCAGACTGAAGTGCTTTGGTAAAGTGGATGATTATGAAAAAAGAAGAAGTTATTAGTGCTGCAAGAGATCACTTGACATTTAGAGTTTGTTTTTTTGGTGAGTCAGTGATTCACACGAAGGCAGCTGACAACAAACACAGCCGACAGATAGAGAACGGGGATGTCGTGAGAAGTGTTTTTGTGGAGCTGCACGTGCAATTGTTTTTGGGAGAGTGGCTGTTTTTTACATGATGACTCCACAGACAGAGGTCAGAGGTCAGAGTTGGGTGGATCTGGAAGTGTTCGTGCGTCGCTTGAGGACATTCAATGGATCATCGTCTGATTTTGCAGGTTTTGGCCCATTAACTACAAATTGTGTGTGATTTACATTACCGCTGAGCCAGAGCAAAGCATAGATTTTCAGATTGATTTTCCACCTTACAGCCAGCCACTGGTTTCAGTACAAAACGTCAAACGCCTTGGGACTCCTCTGGTTCTATAGAAGTCTATGAGAAAATGACTCTACTTCTCTCTTGATTTATTACCTCAGTAAACATTGTAAACATGAGTTTATGGTCTCAATCTCTAGTTTCAAGTCTTCTTCAATACAGCATGATGTTCATTTAGTACATTATGGTCCATTTAGAGTCAAACAGACCATAAAGCAGGGGATGCTTTAGGGGCGGGGCTACACAGTGATTGACAGGTCTCTACCAGAGACGTATACGGCGTCTCTACGTCACTCCTCCTCAGTCCAGATATGGTAATTTCTGTTCATTGAAAAAAAAAAAAACATGGCGACGGACGTAATCCAAGATGGCGACAGCAAAATCGCTGAACGCGTGCTGCAATGGAAATGTGCCCAAAGCCGACCTGAATGTGTCAACACCTTCAGCTCCTGTTTGGTCGAGTTGTAGACGCCCACATGGTTCCTACAGCTCATCGCAATGGAGCAAGGTGCTTAAACTGTTTTATATACGAATTAAAGGTGCTGTTATCGGTTGATATTCGCTCCACATAATTTGATCTACGGTCTATTGTAAAGGCCGTTCAGACGAGCCGATCAGACGACCCAAAACACGCCAGACGATTTCTCTCGACGCCTCTAAAGCGGAAGATTGTAATTGTAATACTTAATATGTAATATTGTTACGAATAGTTATCGCGATAAATAGACTGTTCTCATAGATGCTGCTGGTGTTCCTTTGAGCAAGGCATTTGACTTGCACAACAACCAGCAGCAAGAGGCTGTTAGCGAACGTGAACGTGTGAAACCTTTGATAATGTGAAGGGAAGAATACTGAGCTCTTTTGAAGAAAATATCAATCTGCTTATTCTCCAAATCATCATTGGATCATCGCCAACAACTTTACAACAGATATTCAGTGTTATTAAAAACTTTTTTTTCTGAGAGGCTTTGAATCATATTTAGTCAAAGACAGCAAAAAAAAAAAAAAGAGAAACTGAAATCTAATTTCAAGCAGAAAAAAGAGACCGAAGAGCCGGATAATAGCTAGATACGTTCTCTTACTGTCTGCAATCATGCTTTGCTCCGGGGACTCTGGAGACACTGACAGCGTATTGCCTACAATTACATTATAACAGGCTGTAATTTTAGAGTTTTGTGTGCTTTGGGGGCTCCGAGAAATAATAAGTTTGATTCCTCAGACAAAGACGGGGCACTTTGAAAGCTCCTCCATCTCGTGATCAAAGGGTTGTTTTCTGAGGGGGAGCCGGGCCTCGTCGATATTTAATCAGACTCTGATCTGAAAATTGATCTCATCTTCTCCGCTGGGCGAGAGATAAGCAGGCGGAGAGAGAGAGAGAGAGAGAGAGAGAGAGAGAGAGAGAGAGAGAGAGAGAGAGAGAGAGAGAGAGAGAGAGAGAGAGAGAGAGAAGATGTGGAGCTTTTAATGACATGTTTGGTTTTGAATTGGTTTGTTTTGGCTCTGTGTGTGTGTGTGTGTGTGTGTGTGTGTGTGTGTGTGTGTGTGTGTGTGTGTGTGTGTGTGTGTGTGTGTGTGTGTGTATGTAAAACAGCCTCCTGAGCTGCAGAGGTTCCAATATTATGGAAAGAGCCACGAAAAGAACGAGCGAGGGCAGAGCTCTAGATCAGCACCAGCTCAGCACTTTCTGATTCAGTGGTCCCTAAAAAAAACGCACCGTAAAGAGTCCGCATCACTTCCTCTTCAACTGATCGCTCAGGAGTTATTGGGAGGAGGCCATTAGGCGGATTTATCGCCTCCGCTTCCTCCTGCAACTTTCACAGTTTTTTGACGGGATTCTAGTGGCGCTCCATTGTACCCGTGCTCCTCTCCTATTGCACAACGTTGGAGCAAACATATTGTGGAACTGAAACTGTGATTTAAACTCATCACGTTGTGGCCAGCTGGCTCAAATCGGCATCCGACTCCTGCTGTGACGAGACAAAGTGTAATACGGGGTGCTGATACGTAGCACTTACAGACCCTCGTGGCTCGTTTGAGTTGCGTTGAATCGTCGTTAAAGTTTAGGGAGGACCTTCTTACCTTCATCAGCGTTGCCTTTTCATTGAAGCTTTGGTCTTTGGTTATTGGGGGCAGATTTGAAGACTTGTATGTCTATTGCGTGGAATGTTTCACGGTTATGGTTTGGGCTTTTTTCTTTTATTGAATTGGCCGGTTTTTAAGTTGTGATTGGGCTGGAAACTGAGGAATGTAGATGTACAGCGCTGTAGATCAGCAGTGATGAGACAGTATTTACTGGCTGCAGATATATTGCACAATGCATCACTGGTGGTTAGACAGAAGCCGAACGTATCGATTGGCTGAATCAGGATTTCTTTCCAAGAACAGTTTGTGTAGATCTGCTCGGGAAGGTTTTCTGTCAGAGCACCGAAGATTTAACGAGCAAAGAAAAAAGAGGCCTTGTGTCATTTTAAGGGATAGTGTTCATTGCTACACATTTCTGAAATGGCTCGATGTTGAATAACCATGTAAGTACCATGTGAGAACAAAAAGGGATTTTATTTGAGCTTTTTTAATAGTGGGCATTTCTTTTTTTATTGCTGAGAAAGTCTTCCATCGCTGTCAGAGGTCTTGATAGAGAAATTGGTTGAAAAAAAATGTCAGGATGCGGATGAATGGAAAGAGTGGAGGATGCAGAGGTGGAGAGAAAGGAGTGATGAATTACTTCAGCAAGGTGGAGGATGAAAGAACCGGCTGTCAGCTAACCAATCAGGCAGAGAGAGGGAGGGAGGGAGAGAGAGGGAGGGAGGGAGGGAGGGAGAGAGAGAGGGAGAGAGAGAGAGGGGGAGAGAGAGAGGGAGGGAGGGAGGGAGAGGGAGAGGGAGAGGGAGAGGAGAGGGAGAGGGAGAGGGAGAGGGAGAGGGAGAGAGGGAGAGAGAGAGAGAGAGAGGGGGGGGAGAGATGGAGAGAGAGGGAGAGAGGGAGAGAGGAGAGAGGGGGGAGAGATGGAGAGAGAGGGAGAGAGGGAGAGAGAGAGAGGGAGAGGGAGAGAGAGAGGGGGAGAGAGAGAGGGAGAGGGGGAGGGAGAGAGAGAGAGACACTAACACCACTAACACCATTAACACCATTAACACCACTAACACCACTAACACCACTAACACTAACACCAGTAACACCACTAACACCATTAACACCACTAACACCAGTAACACCACTAACACCACTAACACCAGTAACACCATTAACACCACTAACACCACTAACACCACTAACACTAACACCAGTAACACCACTAACACCATTAACACCACTAACACCAGTAACACCACTAACACCACTAACACCATTAACACCAGTAACACCACTAACACCACTAACACTAACACCACTAACACCACTAACACTAACACCACTAACACCAGTAACACCACTAACACCACTAACACCACTAACACTAACACCACTAACACCAGTAACACCATTAACACCACTAACACCAGTAACACCACTAACACCACTAACACTAACACCACTAACACCATTAACACCACTAACACCAGTAACACCACTAACACCACTAACACTAACACCACTAACACCAGTAACACCATTAACACCATTAACACCACTAACACCACTAACACTAACACCACTAACACCAGTAACACCATTAACACCACTAACACCAGTAACACCACTAACACCA
>JAVDOI010000003.1:23782309-23809809 GCA_032191485.1 Leptoclinus maculatus | reverse complement strand
AAAGGATCCTAACTTTAAATGGTGTGTTTGACGCACACACAGCAGCTTTTTGTGACGGACTTGTCACATCACAAACATATTGAGTAAGTGAAACTTCATTAATACCTATTTTAACACAGGTTACAAAGTGCTTTTGCAATAACGTCGAGGAAGGTCTCTCAGACCTCAGTGTTGTTGGTGAAATACAGAGAAACAAAAAGAGACGTAAACACTTCCACAGTGAGGGGCGAACACATCAACGCCAATTATTCCAGTGAGGAAAACCTCCCACTCTGCAGAACAGCTCACCACCGTCTCATCATCACAGACACCTGCTGAGTCAACCTGACAGCCAATCAGGACAGATGGTGCAGAAGGGAGAATCCAAAGTAATGAAGGTTAAATCGTGCCGGATATAGACGGAAAAAAAAAGCAGACGAGGCGGCAGCGGAAGAGATGCAATCAGCGCTGGAGACGGATACATGCAAGTAAACAAGCAGAGACGTGGAAATGAGCAACAACAGCATCAGCGGTGTTAAAGAAACCGTACGTGCACTTGAAACACATCACCGCTGAGTGTGAAGGCTGTGATACAGAACTGTTAAAGGACATCGTCTCCTCCCACACGGCAGAGTGTCATTTAAATGATGGTCCATTCAGAGTCAAACAGACCATGAAGCAGAGTACGCTTCAGGGCGGGGCTACACGGTGAGTTTAACCCTTTCACAGTGTGCTCTCACTTCATGAAAGCTAACCGTGACCCTGTCAGTCGCCTAAACAAGTCTTATTCAGAGTTAGCTCCACCCTCTTGTGCTCCTTCTGGTTGCAAAAACCAAGATGGCCACTCCAGACTTTAAAACCGTCGTCCATAAACCAACGGGTGACGACAGGAGGACTTTGTACCTCTTATTAAAGACAGTCTACGCTATTGTTGCTATAAATAGTGAAAACCTTGATGTCCTGAAAAGTATTTTTCTGGCCTTTTCTCACAAAGAGCTGCCAAGTTCAGTGGAGAGCAGAGCGCCCAGGCGTTCCTTCTGGGTCAAAGAGCTCTGATGGAGGTTTTCAGTCATTCGGGGCCACAACATTGTTGTTTTCATATCACAGTCGTAGAGAGCAGCAGAGTCACACTCCTAAAGAACTTCTGTGATCTGTTCTTATTCTCCTTGTGGCCTCAATGACAATTCAATTAAGTAATAATGAAGTATCAATTAGGTAATTTATTGATACTTTGTGTTTTCACGTTTGGAGCTCAGGAAAACTGATCACATCTCCATCAAATGATAAGCCTAATGACAACATGATGACGTAACAAGGTCGCTTCCTTGCATGTTTAATTGCCAGATAATAATTATAATAATTTAGGATGAGCTGAAAAAATATGCAAATTTATCAACTAAAAAATGTATGAGCAACTATTTTATTAATAAATCATTTAAGACGATTGTTTCTAAAAATGAAAAATGATAAATATTCTGTGGGTTCAGCTTCTCAGGATGCACTGTATACATCTGTAACATGTACTGTATACAGATGTATACATGTACTGTATACAGTACATGTATACATCTGTATACATGTACTGTATACATCTGTAACATGTACTGTATACAGAATAGTGACGCTTACGTTTTACTATCGTTTAGCATTTTGTGACTAAACGATTAACCGAATAATAAACGTGAACAATAATGAATATGACCCTTTATAGATATATTCAGCACTTGTTACTTCTCAGCTGTTTTCTCATTATTACCTCACTATTGGACTTAATATTTGCACTTTTCATAAATAATAAAGCGGAATTGAATCTCATTTGGGTTTTGTAAGAACAGGCCATATTTTAAAAAGCCATTATTGTTCCAAATCTTGCATTAAATATTAATTTCACTTCTGTAAATGACTCATATCGCAGCTGCTCGGTTTTTTTTCTTATTATCTTTTCATCATTTTGACACTTTTCCACCAGAGTAGGTTTTTTCACCGACATGAATTGCAGTCAGTTATATTTGAAATAATATATGAATTCCTCGGGGAGCGCACAGTCGGCTGAACAGCAACTAAACAAGTGTCTGACTTGTCAAACTGAAAGCTCTGAATTGCCGTCCTGCTGCTGCTAATTTACCCTCCAGAGTCAAGAAGTGATCCAGACATATAACGCAGCGCACGGTATTCTATTCTATTATCTTCATTATTCTGTTCATTACAATAATTGCTTCTTTTTTTTTCTTTTTTTCAGAAAGTGACTGCCAGCTTCTCACCAAACTGCCCAAAGTCAAATGTCTTCGCAACAACAAGAGGGAAGGTATGTTGGCATGTTTTTGTGAATTTACATCAGCATTTTAATCATACTGTGTGTGTGTGTGTGTGTGTGTGTGTGTGTGAGTGTGTGTGTGTGTGTGTGTGTGTGTGTGTGTGTGTCTGTGTGTGTGTGTGTGTGTGTGTGTGTGTGTGTGTGTGTGTGTGTGTGAGTGTGAGTGTGTGTGTGTGTGTGTGTGTGTGTGTGTGTGTGTGTGTGTGTGTGTGTGTGTGTGAGTGTGAGTGTGTGTGTGTGTGTGTGTGTGTGTGTGTGTGTGTGTGTGTGTGTGTGTGTGTGTGTGAGAGTGTGTGTGTGTGTGTGTGTGTTTGTGAGTGTGTGTGTGTGTGAGAGTGTGTGTGTGTGTGTGTGTGTTTGTGAGTGTGTGTGTGTGTGTGTGTGTGTGTGAGTGTGTGTGTGTGTGTGAGTGTGTGTGTGTGTGTGTGTGTGTGTGTGTGTGTGAGTGTGTGTGTGTGTGTGTGTGTGTGTGTGTGTGTGTGTGTGTGTGTGTGTGTGTGTGTGTGTTTAATTAACCACACTGCTTTTGTATTTGTTCGTCTCTGCATACTTTTGTCAGCAGTATGCTGTGTGTGTGTATATAAAAGTATTTTAGCGTTTGTTTTTGTGTATAATATATTGGCTCAGGGTTGACAGACAGACGGGCAGAGAGACAGAGACAGAGAGAGAGAGAGAGAGACATAGTGACAGAGAGAGAGAGAGAGAGAGAGACACAGTGACAGAGAGAGAGAGAGAGAGACAGACGGGCAGAGAGAGAGAGAGAGAGAGAGAGAGAGAGACGGGCGGACGGACCGTCCGTCCAGACAGGCAGTGAAGTGAAATGGATTCATTCATCTTTGGCTTCTTTGGAGCTGGAGAACTGAAATGACCTGAAGTGAATTGAAGTGACAGGAGCCGCCGTCGAAATGGAGCCCAGAGAAGCAGAAAGAGACGCCGACTGTCACAAAATAAATGTTACTGGAGAGAAAATGGCTTCTACGAATTCAAGAGCAACTCCACAAACCTGAAACATGTTTGACTTCTTATTTCATAAAAACGCTGAGAGAACGGTGAGAGAGTTAATGTCTCAATCTCACTAAATATGGATGAGTTTCTCATGCAGCTGTGCGTCACAGCCATGCGGATCATCTTTAATCCGTTTGGAGCAGCCTTCCATGCTCTTAAATATAGAATGCTAATGAATGCTACACACAAATCAACATGACAGCTGGACAATGTGATGGACTCACGGACATTTAGGGGACTAAAGGGAAGACACACCAGTTCAATCAGGAGAGACTTGTTTTATAACAATGATTTATTGCACAGGCATCAAATATGAAAAGTGCAAAGTCTTTGGCGATTGGACTCCATGCTGAAGTACTATCACCGAGGCAGGGATACTGAGGTCCATCAGGCCTAATCCCCCCTGGAGTCCAGACACTGGTGGTGGTGGTGGTGAAAGGAGTGCTGCCATCTGATGATGAATCAGGAGCATAACTGTGACGCTGACTGGAGGTGACTGGGGTGGAGGAGGGTCGCGTCTGCTTCGCTGAAATGACAACTGACAGCAGCAGAGAGGAGGACACTTTTAAAGTTTTGACAGCAACGATATGATTGGCTTCAGGAACCGGTGTGCCGAATCTGGTTGGTTACTTAAAAGTGCACGCCCCCAATCAGCTGATAGAATAATCACAAAGAGAGGAGAGACAGAGACTATGCATGCGTGTCTACCTGACTGAACTTGCGCTTGAGCTACATTTAATAGATCTCACCGTGAAACACTAACACAGTTGTTTTTTGTATGACAAGTCTTCTGAAATGTTATTTTTAAATATGCAAATGAGGCATTATCTTATTAATTATGTGATTATTATTATTATACATTTACAGAACATGAATCTGAATATTGGATGAAGCCAGGTTCAAATACTGTCAACAGCCTAAAAAAGAGTTCTTGCCATGTGTTGAGTACTAAATGTCGTATAAATGAGACCAGATCTCTGGATACACTTAAATATGTATTTTGGATGTTTTCTTTCTTCCACTCGTCTGAAAGAAAACGTGATGGAAAAAAAAGCCCCAAATCTCAGAATTGACGAGTGAATGAAAAACAATGTTTTTGCACGAGATGCCGTGTCTCCCCCCCCCCCCAGGTGCTCTTAATATGCTTAATAGCATATATATATCTCTCTGGCTGCTACACTTCCCTTGCACACTTGCACATTTGCAGTACTCGTGTGTGCTCCGTATGAATTTCCATGTTCTCGTCTCTAGCTCCGGTGATTCATGGTGTTGACGTGTCGCTGATGCTGTCTTTTTGTATTCTGTTGTTTTTATTTTTTTTATGGGAACTCTGGGTGCAAAACAGATTTCCTCTGGTGGGACGATAAAGATAACCTTGATATATGTGGGGGGGGAACAACTCTGATGTGAGAGTACAAGTAACGAATGCGTATACAAAGTCATCATAACCGCTGAGGATGCTGCAATCTGATTGGCTGGAAGGTTTCAGAGTAACTTAATTTGCTGAATATCTCAAGATTTAACTGTAATATTTCACATTTCATTACACTATCATCACTTCCTGACAGCGCTATAATTCCAGCAGCCCAAACGCTTGTTTAAGCCCTGACGGTAGCCCGTCCATCTCCTCTTCCCTGGACGGTTGGGATTACCGCCTCACTCTGAAACTGACCTCAGCACAGTTCTCCTGCAACGACACGTCTCACTGCCGATGTTTTGTGCCGCCCGAGTTCAACAAGCCGCTCTCGCCGAGACGAGACGAGCTGGAGAGCAGACAACACTCGGAGACCACTTCTGACGGGCTCGCTGTCGGTGCCATTTGATCCGGGATTACTGCACAGAAACAAAACAGCAGTTTATCCCTCGTTCCTGCGAGTACCGTCCTCCCCTCCGTGTCTCACACTTTCTTCCTCACATTTTATATTTTCATCTTTCTTTATAGTTCCAATTTGTTTCTTGTGTTTTATAGTCGCTCCCTTCCTCTCTCTCTCTCTCTTTTAACAACAGGAACACTTGTCCTACATGCCGTCGCTGAAGGATTTCATTATAGCACAGTCATGCTGATCACACACACACACACACACACACACACTGGCAGGGTTCATCAGTTCGGCTAGTTAATAGTTTATTGCTTCAGGCCTTCTGACTTGATTGTCTTTTTAATGCCCATAAAACCTCTCCAGGCTTAAACTATATGTCTTCTCTGACACGCTCGCACACATAAGTACATACTTACTATACTTGTGAGGACCCTCAGAGGCATTCACTGACATTAGCCGAAACCTAATCTAAAGGGAGTTTCTTCCAGTTTTGCTGGATTTGAATGCTGGACTGTTTGTGTAGTCCAGATGTGTGTTTGTATGACAACTCAACACTGTCTGGCAACTCTTTAAAAAAAGACAAAAGTGAGAGAGAGAGACATTCATTTAAATTCCTGAACCATGTTTTGTTCTTCTTAAAGCTACGGCCCGTAACTTTAGTAAGAAAAGCTCAAACTGTCACTATATCCTATATCCTCTAGCACTACAAGAAGGCAGAGGAACCACAGATTATCTGTCACATGTACTACACTCTCAGGATACAGTGACAGTTATATTTGTATTAAACTTACCAACGGCAGCTTTAAAGGATTTCCGGTGGACTGTTCCTTTAAGTGCTTGAACGACAGCTGAGGAATAATAACACTTTTACAGCGTTGATTTTTTACTGTTTTGCAAAAAACAAAGAATCAAACATACATGCAGAGTAGGTCTAAATCTCTAAATCCTCAAAAACATACAACAGCACCAGGGGGCGACTCCTCTGGTTCTATAGAAGTCTATGAGAAAATGACTCTACTTCTCTCTTGATTTATTACCTCAGTAAACATTGTAAACATGAGTTTATGGTCTCAATCTCTAGTTTCAAGTCTTCTTCAATACAGCATGATGTTCATTTAGTACATTATGGTCCATTTAGAGTCAAACAGACCATAAAGCAGGGGATGCTTTAGGGGCGGGGCTACACGGTGATTGACAGGTCTCTACCAGAGACGTATACGACGTCTCTACGTCTCCTCCTCAGTCCAGATGTGGTCACTTCAGTTCACTGGTTGCAAAAAAGCCAAGATAGCGAACTCAAGGCTTCATAACGTCAGTCCACAAACCAATGAGAGACGTCACGATGACTACGTCCACTTCTTATATACAGTCTGTGAATAGCACGCACACACACACACACACACACACACACACACTGCTGTGATGGGAAGAGACAGTTAAGAGTTATCAGTGTACATCAACACTCTCCCCTTTACAAAGTCAGGCTGTCCTGCACTGTATGTGGTGTGTGTGTGTGAGTGTGTGCATGCTTGCTTGTGGCTCCAGTGTGTGTGTGTGTGTGTGTGTGTGCGTGCGTGTGTGTGTGTGTGTGTGTGTGTGTGCGTGCGTGTGTGTGTGTCCATCCATCCAGAAAATAAAGCCTTATTGAGGATGAAATGGGATTTTTAATTGGCTGAGCCTCGGCCTAACAGCGCAGCGTGAAACTTCACGGCCCTTCGTACAATGTCACCGACACACACACACACACACACACACACACACACACACACACACACACACACACACACACACACACACACAATGGACCCAAATACACAGTCACGCTAACACACACATACACACACACAACATGGCACGCCCAGCCTTGTGCGCATGTGTACACACGTATTCAAAAGAGCCCACACACACACACACACACACACACACACACACAGTACCTCTCCATGTCAGGGAGTATTGATTAGACCATTTAGTCCAAATAGAGGAGAACACTGGCCCCCATCAGGGAGACCTCCCTAACAGGCTCATTTAAACACACACACACACACACACACACTCTCTTTCTACAGCACGACCACAATCAGCCGACACGAACACACATGCAGACTGTGATGGGCCTGTTAAAAGCTTGTGTCCATGTCTGACAGGGCCTCTAAGAGCCCGGCATCGATTTCCCCTTTTGCTGACTGACTGAGAGAGCGAGAGGGTGAGGGAGATAGGGGATGTGAATAGGTTGAGCAAGGCACTAACGATGCCCCTTCCAAATGTCTAAGAATATTCTCTGTGTGTGTGTGTGTGTGGGGGGGGGGGGTGGATGTGTGTAACTGAGTCACAGTTTGAGAGCGTGAAAATATACACTGTCTTATCCGATCCACCGCCCTGAAAAGAATCAATTTCAGCAGGCAAAGTGGAGCATTTCAATTTAGCAGAGACGGCTCCGAGGCTGTACGTTCGATATCAGCTGTATGACAGTGTGAGTGTGTGTGTGTGTGTGTGTGTGTGTGTGTGTGTGTGTGTGTGCTGCATGGATACTGCGGGGTCTGACGTTATCGTGTGCAGTGTGTTGGACGTTAACGAGGATGGAGACTGCTTGTCAGAGTCTTTTTTTACCGTACTGTAAGTTTTATATTTATATTGTGACGTGTTCTCCAGAACAACATACGTGTGTTCCTGTTTGTGCGTCAGGTCTGATCAGGTCCAGAGTGCGCGGGGCCGATGCTGCGAGGGCCGGGGTCCTCACCTTCCTGGACAGCCACTGTGAGGTCAACAAGGACTGGCTGCCCCCCCTGCTGCAGAGGATCAAACAGGTAGACCACAACCAGACACCTGTGTGTGTGTGTGTGTGTGTGTGTGTGTGTGTGTGTGTGTGTGTGTGTGTGTGTGTGTGTGTGTGTGTGGACCTTCACTGATGAATCCTAATTCAGCTCAGCTCACTTTTCTTGTCTAACCTTGAGGAGTGTGCGTGTGATTGTTTACTCGTGCGTGAACGGGATCATGAGAGTCAATGACTTCAGCAATTCCACTTTAAAAATATGGAGCACTTCACTGCACTATAAAGTCTGTGTGTGTGTGTGTGTGTGTGTGTGTGTGTGTGTGTGTGTGTGTGTGTGTCTGTATTACTCATGTTGTGGGGACATGAATCTTTTTACTCAGTATCAGTAACGTATCCTTTTACGACAGTTGTTATGATGTCTTTCACAAAAGTTACTACTTATTTTTCATGCGTTTTCCTACGAAAGTGTGTGTGTGTGTGTGTGTGTGTGTGTGTGTGTGTGTGTGTGTGTGTGTGTGTGTGTGTGTGTGTGTGTGTGTGTGTGTGTGTGTGTGTGTGTGTGTGTCTGATAAATCCAGTGGTCGAGGTGAAATAGCGCCATGGGAGAAAATAGCTGTCGGTCTGATTGCCTCTCATTAAGAAATAAGTGCTGCACTCTCTTCTTCATCCCGCCGCTCTCTCTCTCTCTCTCTCTGTTTGTGTCCCTCCTCTTCCTCTCCTCCTCCTCGTCTCCTCTCCTGTCACCTTGTTTTCTCGCCTCCTCTTCTCCCTTCATGTCACGTATTTTTACCACTTGTCATCCTCCCTTTTCTCACCTTGCCTCCTGTTTCTGTCTGTCCTTACCTCCCCTCTCTTCTCGCCTTCTTTTTTGCCCTTCATCTCACCCTTTTTGTCTTCTTCTTCTCTCCCACCTCTTTTCATCTCCCCCTCTTATTTTCTCTTGCCCTCTCACCACCTCACTTCATTTCCCTCAGCATTTCTCTCTGAACCTTTTATTTAGCATTATAGACACCTCCTCTCCTTTTCTTCTTCTCCTCTTTTTCTGCCCTCTACTTTCACCTCTTCTTCTTCTCCTCTCACCTCCTTCACTTTGTTTGACTCCTCCCCTCTCAACACTCATGTCTTCAAGCCATTTTCTGTCACATTGTCTTTTCTCTCACTCCTTTTGTTGCTTTTTCTCCTCCCACTTGTCCCTTCTGCCTGGTCTTTCCTTCCCTATACCTTAACACCTCTTCTCCTCTTTTCTCTTCCCATCTCCTCCTTTCCTCACCTGTTTTCTCCATCCCTGTTTTCCTCCTCTCTTACATACATTTCTATCTCTCTTTACCTCCTCTCACCTCCCTTTCTTCCCTTTTACCACCTTCTTTGACCTCTCTCTTTCATCCTCTTCTCCTCTTTTCTCTTCCCATGTCCTCCCTCCCACCTCCTTTCACCTCCATCTGTTCTCCAACTGCTGTTCTCTCCTTTTTTCGTCTTTCCTCCTCCTTTTATTCTCCTCTTCTCCCATTGCCTTGTTTGTCCTTTTAACCTCCCCTTGTCTCCTCATCTTCCTCCCTCTCTCCTCACACTTCCTCTCTTCTTTTCTCTACCCATATCTCCTTCCTTTCTGTCCTCTCTTTACACCTCCTCCCACCATCTCTTCTCCTTTATCACCTTATTTGACCTCTCTCCAACTTCTTCTGCTCTTTTCTCTCATCCTTTTCGTCTCCTAATCTTCCTCCATCTCTCCTCGCTCTACCTCTCTCCTTTTATCTTTACACCTCCTCCCACCATCTCTTCTCCTTTATCAATTCACTTCAAACGTGCTTCACTGGCCGAAGAAACAAACGTTATTTATTACCAAAGCAAGTTTGAAATAAAGACAAAAAGCCGTTCAATAACTAAAGATCTACTAGAATACAGAGTCCCCTTCTTTGACTCCTCCTCCCCCCCCCCTCCCTCTCCTCACACCTTCATTTTCTCATCTGTCTCCTCCTCCATCAAGTCAACAGTTGTTCCTGCTGATATTAAAGACCTTTGATCTCCGTCTATAGAGCCGCGATCAATAAGTAAACCACAGAGCCTGATCACATTCTGCTGCTGTACCAACATCATCCATATTTATACTCACGGTTTAAGTGTGTGTGTGTGTGTGTGTGTGTGTGTGTGTGTGTGTGTGTGTGTGTGTGTGTGTGTGTGTGTGTGTGTGCTGCAGAGTCATCCGTCACTGTCTGAACAGTCACTTTATAGTCATGTATTTAGATTTAAATGTATGAGGTATTGATCCAGGTAACACACACACACACACACACACACACACACACACACACACACACACACACACACACACACACACACACACACACCACCATGACGTTATATTCTCCTTAAATTAATTGTCTGTCTCATTGATATAGAGAGCTAAAGTCCTGCCCAACTTTAGTTTTCTTCTTTCATTCATAACACTTTATTGTTTATATTCTGAACCACATTCATGTCTGCTACCACGCGGTACTACAGATGTTTATTTGATGTACAGGAGGGATTTGTTCTCGTACAGATTAACACCTTTACTTTCTATTATCTTCTGCTGATTTCTGCCTGTTACAAGTCACATCAGGCTGCTTTAACCAGTTCATTGTCTGAGTTTTTCTGGGTCGAACACTTTGTTGCTGACAAGGCGACCGGGTTGATGAGTTGCAGACTAACGACAACAAAACAGACACTAATCTGTCCCGCTCAACTGCTCTTTAATTGAAAATACTGTAAAGAACATTAAAGACAAACTAAGAGCAGTTTAAATAACATCTGTAACATCTCAAAGTGCAGCTTGGATGCATTTCTACTGATGTTCTTATGCAGCTCTGTGGACATGGAAGTTGAGGTTTGTACCTGCTGAATTATTATGTATTCTATCGTGGATCATATTCAGTGAAGAACCGTGTAATCCAGCGCCACCGCAGTATATACGCATGAAGGATGATGATGCAGGAGGTTCTGAAGGCTCAGTTTTCCTCTCAACTCGCTCATCAAATGTTCTCGTTTCGAATCATGTGGAGAGAAAAAAGAAGAACTCATGGCTGAAATTAAGAAACTGCTCCCGAGCGATTTGAAAATAACACTCATCCAATTACAACAGTAATGTCGCGAATGCTTCACCCCGAGTGCTGCACGGTGTCATTAACGTAACAGCTATTAGAGCGGATGCAGTGCTTTGTAATGTGGCTGGAGCTGTGGAGGGATGCAGCCCGCCTCCCCTTGCACTGACCCTGCAGCTAATGGGCCAGAACCGCTCCACCTGCTCCGTGGTATCACCGGCTGAAGACGCATCCAGCCGTTTGACCAAACTAATAGATGGACACTCCATGATTTAACGGGGGCTTCAAGTGTGTGTGTGTGTGTGTGTGTGTGTGTCTGTACTTTCATCCTTGTAAAGAACAAATGGTGCTGTGAAGGTGGAAATATGAGGGAAATGAAATGCAGAAATCTCTGTAGTTTAGAGTTTAGGACTCTATTTAATGGTTGAGGAAGCAATAACTGAGCTAGATCCATAAGAGGCGTATTACCGTGTGGATCGTTTAACAGTAAGGAGGGATATTGGCAGTGATAGGTGTCAATATTTGATGTTTTTCACTTGCATACATTTTGTGTGATGTGTGTGATAAGTCATTATAAAACAAGAGTATAGTTATATCCACCAGACACAGATGTTGAGCTTTACTTTTGTAATCTACTTAAATGTGCACTTATCCACTCAACAGACCAGCCTCTTCATCTACCACCTGGTTTGATCTGGTAAACACAGACACCAACGCATGCATACACAAGTAAAACGGTTTTATCTTTAAAACTTAGTTACAACACTGCAGGTCTCTCTCTCTCTCTCTCTCTCTCTCTCTCTCTCTCTCTCTCTCTGTCTCTCTCTCTGTCTCTCTTTTAACTGCTACCATAGACAACAAGGTCAGCAGCGCCTGTAATCAGTTGTCCACGTTGAGTTAACCTCTGGTAGTCGATCGGTAATCAAGGCTGATGTTTGTTTTCTTTTGCCGGCGTGACGAACCAAGTGAAGGGAAGTCACGACTCAACGTTTCTTTGCCGCCTTTCTTCCAGTAAATCCAATCCCAAGTTCCCAGCAGAAGCTCTGAAGGAGCCTGCTGTTGTTTCAGAAGTCAGGGCTTCAGTGTCCTTGAGATATCAGCTCAGATCTCGTCTCCTTATCCTTCACATCCCGAACACCAATAACACGAAAAAGACAATTTGCCGACGTCCTTGTGTGCTTACATCTGTATTCACTGCGTTATTTGTTCTGCTCCCTCCTGATGACGTCTCCTTTCACTTGAAAGACTTTCCAACATTTCTTATTTTCATATGGCTCAACAGTGTGACATTAATGCCAGTAAAGTGGAACTGCATTGGCGGTAGAGGTCACTCTTACCTTGATAAATGTGCCGTGGGCATGATTGGTGCTGAATGACTGAAATTCCTTTTAATGCGGTGCGATATTAAAAAGAACCTTGGAATATATACAGTCTGTTTCACACGCATTCATACACACAAGAACACATTCACCTTTCTCTCTCTGCCTCACTCTGTGGTATGTTTTTCTTTGTATATTTGTATATTTGTATATTTGTATAACCCATGAATGTGTGTTTTTTGTGTCCAGGACCCAACCTGTGTGGTCAGCCCGGTCATCGACATCATCAACATGGACACTTTTGCCTACGTGGCGGCCTCCGCTGATCTCCGTGGAGGTATATAGAACTCCGAGGCTTCAGGGTGTCTTTTGATGAGAGAGAGAGAGAAACACCTGAGCCTTCATGATGAGTTCAGGGACCTGTTCTCTCTGCCGTGAACCTCAAACAAGAACACTTTTGAAGTATTTGCTTCTAGCAATGACCCTCAACCACGCTCTTTTTCCAAACCCAGACTAAGTAGTTTCTGAACTAAACCTAACTCCTTGTGAAGACGGAAGATTATTTTATAAAATACTAAGCGTGTAACAAGCGTCCTTAACACGTCCAAACGGGTGCTAGAGGGGTACGTAGTAGTAGTTCGTAGTTTGAAGCTTTGGGCCCCTGACCAAGCCTCGGTATGTCAGAATGCATTGAGCGGATTGGAGAGCTCTCTGAGACCTCTTTCATGCCGGAGTGTCCTCCTTTTGAAAGAGGCTGGTTCAAGGATAATTATCTGTGCTTTGCTGAAATGCAGTCTTGAAAGCTTGAAACCAAATAATCACTAATAGCAGTGAAAGTGGAGGAAGCAGATTGTGCGGATGAATCAGTAACTGCCTTCGCAGATTGATGACGCAGAGCAGACGATCTGAGGACCGTTCGTCCCTTTTTTAGCCTTCGACAAGATTCTGCAGTTACAGATGAGCTGAAACCAAGCGGCCTGATAACGCATCAGGACAATACACATCTGTGTTCGTCTGCTCGTCTGTCAACCCTCACTTTTCTCTGAAGCCAATCTCCCCCTGAGTGCTTCATAGTCCCTCTCTCTTTCCATTAGCCTGTCTTATTCCAATCTTCCTCTCTTGGTAACAGCGATCCGCCAATCAATGCTGATAATAGCGCTGTCCGCGGCTCTCGCTCTCTGTCTTTATCACACACACACACACACACACACACACACCAATGGGACGTCGAAATCGATGGTCAAAGTTCGGCTCACGAAGGACATTTTAATTATAGATGAAGCTGTCGCTCATAACATAAAACAAGATGGTTATAAGATGGACTTTCATTGATTCACACGTGCACACTCACAGATGGGGGATGGGAGTGCTGTGGCTGCAGCTCCTCAGCCTGCTGGACTGCCTAATCAGCAAAGACGCACACACACCAACACACACAAACACACACACACACACGCTCACGTTTGCCTGCTTGTACGTCCACACACACTGAAACAGATGGATTATTGACAAAGGAAGTAAAAGATAATTCAAAAGGCATAAATCAAACTTGGAATTGTAACAATAAATACACAGCTATCAGTAAGTGATTGGTCAGAATTTATAGATTCTGAGCCGAAGCAAGTACTTGTGTTGCCCTTTGTTGTTGTTGTTGTTGTACGTTACCTCTGTACACGGAAGTTAGTTTTGAAAAAACGCTGTATACATGTTTCCAGTCTAAATTGTACATTTCCTGTGAACATGAAAAAAACTAAAAGCAGAAGCTGACACGTCGTCTCTGAGTCCAAAACTGATGCTAATCTATCGTACTTCCAGTCCGTCTCAGTATTTCACGACTGCCTCCCTCCTCATACATCATGTCTCTATTTTAATAGATACAGTACTGTGTACACTATAATGTATATTTGTTGTACTTTTTCCTCTCTCAGGTTTTGATTGGAGTCTCCATTTTAAGTGGGAGCAGCTGTCACCTGAACAGAGAGCTCGTCGGACCGACCCGACCCAGCCTATCAAGTAACACACACACACACACACACACACACACACATACAGTGTAATGTCAATGCATGTGTACACACTAATGTACAATAGAGAGTGTGCACATCCAAGAAGAGAGAGAGAGAGAGAGAGAGAGAGAGAGAGAGAGAGAGAGAGAGAGAGAGGATGAGGGAAGGAATAGACTGCCATCAACAACAACACCCTCCCTATCGTACGATGCACCAATAGTCATTATAAAAGTGTTGGTCACATTTTAAACCATACATTTACAACAATGCATCAAAACTGTTTGCAATCAATAAAAGTACATCCAAAAGCATTACACTATATTTAACACTATATAACTGTGTCAGGATGCAGATCCTTTGTGTCGCCCTGTTATTGCTGCAGCGCCCCCTGCTGGGCGGGGAAGAAACGAAGGGAAGGCAGAGGAGCTTTAAACAAACACACAGTTATGAATAATAAACTTTGGCTCTGTTCCTCCTTCATAAGTCAGATTGGTGGCAAGAACCCAGATTTACTGCTCTGCCAACTTGTGAGTGTCTTTGTGCATGTTTTTCTTTAGTGGAGGCAGAGTGTTTAACACTTACAGAGAGACGGGTGGTGTGTGTGTGTGTGTGTGTGTGTGTGTGTGTGTGTGTGTGTGTGTGTGTAGAGGTGTGTGTGTGTCTTGTGATGCAGCTTGTTTATTATGATGGTCTGTCTCTATTTAGATGTCAGTGTTCTGCTTCTGTCTGTACATTGTCAACCTGCGGGGGCTGGACTGACTCACCCTGTCCGTCTGGGAACACGCAACACTTTTTTTAATGAACTATACTTGTGAGGACCTTCACTCTCTAACCTTAACCATCACAGCTAGCTGTACATGCTGCATACAAATATATCGAGTAGACGTATTAAAGGTTGTTTTTTTCAACATATTTGATCATGTTTTTGTGCATTAAGTGCTGCAGACAGCAGCCGCTCATAGACTGCAATGTAATGACGTGGAGGCAATTTGGCAACGTCGATGTACGTGCACTAAAAGTGCTTGTTTTCGGCAGGCGGCAACCTTCGGTTCTGAAGAGTGAAGCCTCTGTGGAAGTGTCTTAAAGCTGCATTCTCTCTAGTGTCCACCAGGGGGCGACTCCTCTGGTTGTATAGAAGTCTATGAGAACATGACTCTACTTCTCTCTTGATTTATTACCTCAGTAAACATTGTAAACATGAGTTTATGGTCTCAATCTCTAGTTTCAAGTCTTCTTCAATACAGCATGATGTTCATTTAGTACATTATGGTCCATTTAGAGTCAAACAGACCATAAAGCAGAGGATGCTTTAGGGCGGGGCTTACTGTGATTGACAGGTCAACACCAGAGACGTATACGTGCATAAAACTGAGATACTCAAGTACAGTCCAGGAGTAAACGTAAATGTTTCCACCAACATTAGCATTAAAACATGTTCACAGAGACGCGTTTTTGCGTCTGAAAGGCTCAGAAACTCGTCCGGGTGAACCGACCTTCATGGATCGGTCCTCACAAAGATGGAAAGCAGTAGCACACACACACACACACACACACACACACACAAATATGCTCATATTTCTCATTTTATTTATTTGCCAAGTTATTTTACGCTATTTAATTTCCTCACTCACATACAAAGCACAGCGTTTTACATGCACTCAAGCTCCTTCACACACACAAGGACAAATTGAGCTTGAAAGGGGTTTCATGTGCCTCCACCCACACACACACACACACACACACACACACACACACACACACACACACACACACACACACATACTGAGTGCTATTTGCAGGCAGTGACAGCAGGATACTTTTTGATAAACAGAGTGTATTTGATGACATGCTGGCCCTCAGCTAATCACTCACCACATTGTCCAGATCATGTCATCCACCCAGAAACCACACTCATGCCTCTGCTCTCTTGTTGTTGTTTACACTCATGCCTCTGCTCTCTTGTTGTTGTTTACACTCATGCCTCTGCTCTCTTGTTGTTGTTTACACTCATGCCTCTGCTCTCTTGTTGTTGTTTACACTCATGCCTCCGCTCTCTTGTTGTTGTTTACACTCATGCCTCTGCTCTCTTGTTGTTGTTCCTGTCTGACAGGACTCCCATCATCGCGGGCGGCCTCTTCGTGATTGACAGGTCCTGGTTCAATCACCTCGGCAAATACGACACGGCCATGGACATCTGGGGCGGGGAGAACTTCGGTGAGTCGTCTCTCTTTCCCGGTGACCACGCTGACGAATCATTTCAGGGGAGAAGTCGAATCAAGGAAATAAGCATCAAAGCATGTCAACAGTTTGTAACGCAGTCATAGTGACGCAAACTGTTTTCTGAGCCAGAATGCAGAGGTTTGAATGTTCCGAGTTGATCCTCTTTTTTGGCTTCTGCAACTCTTGATAGTCTGACGGTATGTTTTCATCATCGCTCTGCCAAAGAGCGCTCGTCTACCTACTGCAACATCGTCACTAAATAGATCTAATTATTACAGGATATGTTATTATATATCATAGTGTCAATATATGTATTTTTAATGTATTATTCTATGGTGGACTTTATAAGGACTTTACAGATAAAAAGATGCCCACCCAACCCCGTCATATACACTAATAAAGTACAACGACGTGTACCCTAGAAATCACCTTAATATCAAACATTAATACCCTGCTGTGAGCAGCTGAGTGAAGGTGAACTTTTCATTCAGCTGTCTTTACAGTCTGACATCCATCCAGCAGCAACATCTGGCTCTCCTGCTGCTACCTGCCTGCAGTCATCTGAACTGTGTGTGTGTCTGTGTGTGTGTGTGTGTGTGTGTGTGTGTGTGTGTGTGTGTGTGTGTGTGTGTGTGTGTGCGTGCACGCTCAGTCACAGTGCTTGAGTCAGTTTGCTGATTGCTGTACTGCTTTTCTCAGATCAATGAAAGACTGTTGGCCTGTTTTTCCTCTCTTTCTGACGTGCACACACACACACACACACACACACACACACACACACACACACACACTCATTTGCTCTCTGTGGTGTTTCTGTCAGTCTCACAGGCTGTGTGTGTGTCAGTATCTCAGTATCTCGCTGACTTCTCTTGTTCTCCTTTGTACTCTCTGGTGTTTCATCCTTACCTCCATCTCTCCTCTTCCTCATCAAACCCGGTCCACGCTCTCATTTTCACTTCCTCTCACCAATCCTCTCTCTCTCTCTCTCTCTCTCTCTTTCTCTTTCTCTCTTTCTTATTCGCCGTAAAACTTTGTAGTTCGCAGCATCTCGTTCTTCGGGGGAAGCTCTGTTACTTCTCTTGTTCTCTCCTCGGAGCTCAGACAGCAGCAGACATTGTTGGACTGAGAAAAGAAAATAGAAAATAAATATGTTGCAATAATAAACACTTTTTGTTGTCACCAGTGACTTGGTGAGAAGAATACAGACAGGACACGAGTTACATGTCGGGTGTTTACCTGCTTGCAGAGATCTCGTTCCGGGTGTGGCAGTGTGGCGGCAGTCTGGAGATCCTGCCCTGCAGCAGAGTGGGTCACGTCTTCAGGAAGAAACACCCGTACGTCTTCCCCGACGGTAACGCCAACACGTACATCAAGTAAGTGTCTTAATAATGTCAGAATTTCCATTTTAGGGGGATTTTAATGTATGCAGTACGTCAAAACTGCAGCAACACTTGTACTACAAATAACTTTATTAGCATCATTGTTTCTTCTTGTCCGTGCACCTCAGACGTTTGAAGGCACAAAACTGCAAAGATTTCCTTTGTCAGTTAGTCGTTTTTTATGCTTTTTTCATGCTGAATGACTTATTTCTAAGAAAGTTATGAGTGAATCTCTGGAAAACACAAGAATCAAAGTGGTGCTTTTGTGTGATTCTTTGTGGAGGAGCTCAGTTTTACAGTGTAAGTGAACAGACCAAGTTGGACTAAATCCATTCCATCTGGATTAACCCGACATGAACCTCCATAGTTTCTGTCCAAGCCCGACCGGAGCCCGACCCACAGCGGGCAGCGGTTCTGCTCCCGAGCCCTTAATAACCAGCTAAAGTCTCTTCAGTGTAACGATCCCCGACATGCACCTCCTCCGACCGAATGTTCAGCACAGTCATGTGCCATCGCCATGTGTATCAAACAGAGACTGTAGAACATTTCTCCTCATTAATGAGATTAATGAGACTCGTTAACGGGAGTCGAGCGTCTGTTCTAAGCTGCTGTCAGTGACGTGATATTCAAACAGCAGCGAAAAGACAATATAGTCAATGTTTAAATATTATAATATCTTACTTTTTTTTTAAATTCATAATGAATATAAATTAACTCTTGATTGATTATCTTTTCCAACAAACTATTTGTCATTTCCTAAAATCATTTCACAGCACTTAGTCATCAACCTACCTGCCTAACTTTGCAGCTCACTGATTCGCTGTTTGACTGATGTAACACACAGGAAACATGTCGCGCGGCACTCGCTTGCACTCTGAGCTGTGTGTCGCCGCCGCCGCCGACAAAAGCTGCTGACATCATTGTTAAAGTGGATTTACAGCTGCCTGGGAGCCTTTGAGCTGCGAGTACAATATCATCCTATTAGCATAAGCTGTGTTCTGTTCTCTGCCCCTTTCAAACAGTTCAAACTGAAAGATGTTTACAGGCAGTCCAATAATCCATTAACGGGACTAATGTGCTGCGTGTGGATTGATCTCGTATTAAATAGATTAATCACGGTTACAATAAGGATGCTGGTTCCATTCAGATATACTAGCTTGAGGTGCACTTTTACTGCATGGCGTGTTTGTCAAAGTGTTTGTTAGTGAATATCCTGTAACGTATACAAGAAGTGGGCGTCGTCGTCGTGACGTCCTCTATTGATTTGTGAACTGACGTTTTTAATGACTGGAGTTTGGCATTTTGTCTGTTTCGCCATATTGTATTTTTGCAACCAGTGAAGGGATGTGACCATATCTGGACTAAGGAGGAGTGAAGTACAGACGCCGTAGTGCAGCCCCGCCCCTAAAGCATCCCCTGCTTTATGGTCTGTTTGACTCTAAATGGACCATAATGTACTAAATGAACATCATGCTGTATTGAAGAAGACTTGAAACTAGAGATTGAGACCATAAACTCATGTTTACAATGTTTACTGAGGTAATAAATCAAGAGAGAAGTAGAGTCATTTTCTCATAGACTTCTATAGAACCAGAGGAGTCGCCCCCTGGTGGACACTAGAGAGAATGCAGGTCAAAGCAGGTCGCAGCCTGTTGAATATCCATGTATAGAACGGCATTCTGGGAAAACCTTGTGAACGACAAACTGTAGAAGAAGACAAGTGAGCTCACAGAAAACAAAATGACAGCGCTTCATCACAAAATGACTCCCGGGATCCAGTGAACGCCACACACGGACGATTCATCAGGAGTATTACTCCTTTACCAGTTCAGTAATTCAGGAACCTCGGGCATGTGAGCAAGGCATTTACACTGCCAGGGGTTGTAAGTTAGGTTCCCCTCGAGGCCTAATGGGCGGAGCAAAGCTGCTCAACGGCACTCTGGAGCGAAGCCTCTCCGCCAAACGGCTCGTATAAACTTATTGTTTTGTGTCAACCAGCTAATTCACGCCAGCTCTGAGACTTTGTTCTTGTTCCTCCCGTCGGGGCCGTTCAGCCGCCCATGTCGCTCCTTGTCGGTCGTTACTGAGGCAACATCTGTTCTGTGCGGATGACGGCGGGCGATGGCTTTTTGTTCGTATCACGATGACCCGATGTTTGTGATCAACGCCGCTCGCCCCCAAACAAAGCTGCAGTTGTCTGCTCCGCCGGTTAATTAGCCGGAGGCTCGACGCCGGCAGTCTGAGTTATGAATATGCTCAATAAAAATAGCTGCTTAATGTAATTACGATTACAAAGATTACGCTGGTTCCCCCTCCCTCCCCGAGGCCTGCTGCTGTGTCCTGTGTGTGTGTGTGCGATGATTGATTTCTTTTAATTGTAAGCCTGTGTGTGACACGTATTTATGTTTGTACGCCTACAAGCAGCTCATATCCTCCCTCTCTTCCCCTTTCATTAAACCGCCACAGCCAGTGTGTGTAACGCCTGTAATGGAGGGTTTCTATCATTTCAATGAGATAGTTCACAGCTCAGAGAAACTCGGCTAATAGCTAATTACTACAGAGAGACAGAGAGAGAGAAAAGGAGGGAGAGAAGAGGAGTAAATGGAGGGGTTTAGAGATAAAGAAAATGTGCTCCACTGTCGGCGAATGAAGCGCAGGGCCGAAGTGAACGAGAGGTACAGCGGTAGGAAGGATTTACAGCCGGTGTAAACCTGCAATACGTGTCTGGATATCTGGAAAGAACAACAAGTTAATGGTGGGTGTTCGTCCAGACCACATCTGGAGGGGGGCTGCAGGTGAACACTGCTGATGTCTGTTCTTTACTCGTTTCCTTCCCTCTTTGCTGCAGCTTCTCCTCTATTTCACTGTGGTTAAAACATCAGGTGATGGAGGAGAGGACAGCCCTCGTTCTTTTCACACCACATCCTCGTACTCGGGGGTTCTCAAGCTGAAAGGAACAGTTTGTAACATTTAATTAATTGGCAGCTATGGAATATAATATTCATAACCATATTGTATCTACATAGGAAGCGGGTCGGCCATCTTGCCCCGCCATGTTTCTACAGTTTTACGTTATCTGAAGGTAGCGATGCGTTCAGAAACCCGGTGTTAAACGGGCCCCGGTGCTAACTTATTAGGGATCGTAGCCTCGACGTTACTGGTGTTTTTATTCGTGCTTTTTAATGTTTTGATGTCATTTATTATCACGCTGCAGCGCACATCTGCTCTGCTCTCACACACACACACACAAAGCAATTATTTTGTCGTGTAGAAAAGCAGAGTATTGATGAGAGTAGTTCCATTCTTAAAGATAACGCTCCCTACTTGTAGCTCACCGTAGTCCTCCAACACGCCTGGAGAAGGAGGGGTTGATCTGACGGGGATTTAGTTGGTTGCAATCTGCAGCCTCACCACTAGATGCCACTACATCTCACACACTGGGCCTTTAAAGCCTTTACCTTTAATGAGTTTCAGCCCGAGTGTGACATAAAGCAAATATACTGCGGCGTGACATTAGATTGTGAGGCACCGAGGTTCTGATTCTGTGTGTGTTTGTGGATACAGGAACACACGTCGCACAGCTGAGGTGTGGATGGACGACTTCAGTCTCTTTTACTACTCTGCTCGGCCTGCAGCACGAGGGAAATCCTACGGAGAGTAAGAACACACACACACACACACACACACATCAGATCACACACAGCTGATTTTCACACTAGCCTGGTTCCACATCTCTGAATTTGGCCGCAAATCTCCAATCAGGACTGTTGTTGTGCTTGTTGATGGCTCCAGTTCTTCAGTTGGAGAAACACCGATCTGAGTTTTGTGGGTGAGGTTAGTCTTCTTGTAGCAGAGCCAGAAAGAAAGCAACAGAAAAACGTTCACGTCTGGCGGTTAAACATGAATACGCAACGTCCCGGTTTGTGTCTGGGTGGGTACGTTGTTTTTGCGCGTCATCCCGCTCACTTTTCCCCGTGTTTCTTGTTAATCTCCGCTATAAACCATCAAATAATGGAAGAAAAGCTTTGCCAGTTTCAACGGCCAACCAGGGGGGGATTGGCACAACTTTACAGATTGTTGCAACTTGTGGAAGGTGACAGAAATACGAACTCTTAAAAAGTGTTAAGTGCCCCGAGCAGCATCTGCAGCTGTACTTCATGACAATAACTAAAAGCTGTGACTCGAATAGGGCCATAAAGTAGACATGTATATTGATCTGCACTAGTGCCCACAATGGACAACAACCAGAATACTAACAGGAGTGAATAGAGAAGCACGATTCAATGCCTGGACTTCTAACCGAAACATTACAGAGCAACTTAACAACCCCTGAAAGTGTTTTTGCTGACGTCCAATAGTTAAAGTTTAACTGAAACGCAGCTTTTCAATCTGGCGTGTTACTCTTTAAACATAAAATAAATGGTTTACATCGGACCAGAGTTTGGTCCCCAAACAGGAGGCGAGTCCCCACAATGTGATTAACACAATAATCATGAAACACACAGCAGGAACAGACATTAACGCCCACGAACTGTGCTCAAATGTCAGCGTTTATCTGTCAGACACAGGTAAACAGTGACATTTAAACACAACTGTAGCGTTTCACCTGCCTTTCCACATCACACGCTTCCATTATTTGTCCAGGCTGTACGTTCGTTGTTAAATATCAGTACGATTTATTTTGTTATGCCTTATTTTATGATCACTTCCTCACGTCTTAGTATTAGTCACAAGGGTTCTGAGTATCTGACTGACTGGTTATGTGGCTGCTTCAGTCTGTCATCTGACCGTCTGATTGTGTGTGTTTGTTTGTGTGTCACCAGCATCCGAGGCAGAGTGGAACTCCGCAAGAAGCTCAAGTGCAAATCCTTTAAGTGGTACTTGGACAACGTCTACCCAGAGCTCAAGTAAGTGTGTGTGTGTGTGTGTGTGTGTGTGTGTGTGTGTGTGTGTGTGTGTGTGTGTGTCTTTGAACTGCATTTTGCTGCCATTTTGCTGGTGTTGTCTGCAAAGGCGGCGCACGATGCACGCATCTGTCCACAGTGAGTGTGCACGCATCTGTCCACAGTGAGTGTACACCCACCTTCAACCACACTCAGGCCATCTTCCTGTCTCTTTGAGCACCTCATTCATTGTCTTTGTAATAAATCTCTCCCTTCGTCCTGATTGGCTGAGCTCCGACAGGCCCTGTCTGCACCCACACACACATATAAACACACAATAACACTCACCGACGTCACACAAGCCCTGGCAGTGATTCTTATATACAGTATTCTAATTTTACACGCACACACAAATGCCAATACAAATGTCTTTAAGACACATGAGCGCTCTCATTTAAACACTCTCTATCTTTCAAACACACTTCAATACACACACACACACTCACACACACTTAAATACCCATTTATCCACTGAAGGCTGGTGTTAATCCCACAGAATGGAATTAACAGGCTTGCTCTCAGGGGAGGACGGACCTGACCCTTAAAACTCAGAATAACCTTTAACGGGTTATTAAAACAGAGAGAGATAGCAGATTGAATTAATGCTACAGGGCTTAAGCCCGAGTTTATAGCGCGGCCGAGGATGTAACAAGAACAGACTGAGAAAGTTTATCAAAGAGGAAGATTGGGAAGAAACTTTCTGAAGTAATGAGTTTGGAGAACCGTGGCCTTAAGCGGGATTCGTTAAAAGGTGCATCGGGCGCGTCGTTCTGATGAATCACTGTCAAATTAACTGTGATATCTTGATGTAGTTAATGAGATATGGTGGAGCTGATTGGGGTCTTCTGTCTCATCTCAGTGAGGCTGTTAGTGTATCTTAAAATGAAGACGATATATCCTCCAAACCCAGCTGCTTTCACTTTGGGTAAATGTGGTTTTGGAGATAAAAGAGTCACTCAAATCAACAAAAATAGTCTTTTTTCACTTACCTTTAGTGGTTATGTTTTTGTTCCCTGCATCAGAGTCCCAGACGACTCTGACTCTCAGTCCGGGGTGATCAAACAGCGGCAGAACTGTCTGGAGCTTCGCCGGCTGGAGGGCCAGGAGCTGCCCGTCCTCACGCTGGCTCCCTGCATAGGAACAGAGGGGGTCCCCTCCAGCAACCAGGTGAGTCGACCAGGACATTAGAAAGACAATGTTTGTGACGCAGAAAGTGACGTAGCTCTCCTCCGCCATGAAGAGAGGTAGGATGAACAGATGAATCTGGGATGAAGTGAACAGTGAATACATCTAAAGACGGTTAATAAAAAGGTCGTCAAATCATCTGATGTGAAACCATGTGCGGACTTTCATTCCAAAAACGGTTAAACGGTCTGTGTCATAAAGCCACTTTATAATTTGTAGGTGATCATTGCATCTTTCACAATGTTCTGATATTTCCTTCAGTGCTGGTGTCCAATGGTGTCTGCAGCAGTGTGTTTTTGTAACGCTACCACTGGAGGGCGCTAAACTCAGATGCACATAGTGGCTTTAAAAAACAAATCATATTATAGGTATGCAAAACATTATTTTCACTTAAATCTGTAGATTCAGAATTGTGACTAGTCTTCAGTAAAGAAAGATTAATCCAGGATCTTTTCGACGACTTTTGATTTTTGTGATGAATGCTTTTGAAGATGCTCAAACAACAACAACGAAGTTATTGTTGAAGTATGATTAAAAAAACACCCTGAGACTGGGGGAAGGTTTCTCTCATTAATTAAGAATAGATTTAAATCCACAGAGGTCGTAATATTTACATACAGTAGTACAGACAAATATGAATACCCTTTAAAAGAAAATAAGTAGCTGGTGTTATTTTTGGGAATATAATTGATGCTGAAGTTTTTAATAAATATACTTATACTTACTGCATGCAGCCAGGTTACTAATAATTTACAGGTAAACTGCAAGTCCCCCCCTTGGCAATGAAAAAGGATATTAAAAAAATTCTATTTGCACTTATATTTCATACATTTTCCCATTCCCTTTTGTTTTTAACATGCCCAGAAGCGGTCCACATTTGGTTAGTGTGAAACGATAGTCCACTGTTGGTAATATAGGAGAGTGTGTGTGTGTGTGTGTGTGTGTGTGTGTGTGTGCGTGTGTGCGTGCGTGTTCTGCCTTCTCTCCACCATAATTAATACCCGTAGGATTCTCATTATTCTGTGTTGAGAGCGAGTGTGGAGGCTGTGATCCGCCCTAACAAGCCGCCTTGCAGAGAGCAAACATGTCAGCAGCTGAAATGCCCTGAAGGCTGCGGAGGCTGGCCTGTGACTGGAAGGTTGCTGGTTCAAGTCCGTTAACTAACAAGGAAAACCACTGAGATGTGTGTGTTTGTGTAGGTGTGTGTGTGTGTGTGTGTGTGGAGCTCTCTCTTATCAGCCGCTGTAGAGAAGCCCTGAAGGAAGGCTCTGAATCCATGATTGTTCATGTACATGTCTGGTTTGGCTCCCAGGTGGGAATGTATTTAACATAAAGAATTAAATAATTCTTTCTCAGTTTCTCCCTTGAAAAGTGAGTTTTCTTCCCCTGGTAAACTAATAAAACTAAAAGAAGGAATCCACATGAAAGGATTGTATTTTAACATCCTCACAATTGGAGGACAGAGTCCAAACACTATGTTCATTTCTTCCTGTCCAGTCCATTTTTTAAATCGATAAATTTGCACCAGCGAGAAATCAATAGCAGAGAAGCAGAGAGACCGTCGAATGTATTCTCCTGTTCCATTTCAACTTCATACAAGTTTCACCAAATCTAAGGGCGCCCGCTGCGTCGAGCATCAGATGAAGGAGGAGGAGAGTGACGGACGGGCATGAAAACATCACTCTGAACACAATTTGGCCCAAATGTAATGAGCGTCTCTGTTATACCGTCTCTGTGGTTGGCTGTGAATGTGAGCATGAACACGAGGCAGCTCAGTTAACGTTTGTCATGAAGAAAAATAAAAGCTGACATTCACATGTTTGTGGACGGGGGCCACGGGGGGGGTCAACGTTATTCTGAGACAAAGTGCACTTTTGTTTTGAACCTTTATTCACCCGGGGAACATTTGTGCTGAGCATGCAGGTTCTGTTTCAGCTCTCAGGTGATTCATGTTTAGCTTCACAACCATTGAACAACTCTTATTGTGGCGGGCTTAACAAACTGCCCCCTTTCATCACGTACTCACTAAACGTGTGATGCCTCTCATCACTCAACAATACTGAGGAATGAGATCAAATAGAATGAGATGAGACCTTTGTCCCTCCCTGGGATATTAAAGGTTACAGCAGCACAAAGGGGAGATGGACAGGATGCAGAAACACAAGATATAAAAAGAAAATAATGAGTCAAAGATGGAGAGACGTACAAAAACCTTTAACAAATGTTCATAAATATGCAAAACCAACAATGCAAATAAGTGTATTCATCATGCAGATTAGAAATGCATCAGTATAAGTATTAAAAATGTAAAAAAGAACCGAACAAAGTCCTTCACATGAACACATATGTGAACCTGAAGTGGTTTCTCTGAGCGTGCTCACATGACAGCTTCAGTGGTGAGGTGACTCCCTGCGAGGCTCCCGTGGAGAAGATGTGTTGAGCTACAGCACCAATTAACCTGCGACGTCGTTCTCTCTGCTGCAGTTCAATGAATCAATCGCACGGTGAAATAAAACCCTGCAGCGTTGAGTTATTCCAGATAAAACTCCATAAATCACTGAGCTGCTTTGATCTCCCTCCGTCCCGTCACCAGTACCTCATTACAGCGTGACGACGGTCAGAGCACGTAAACACGTCTTCATTTGTCATTTCTGTGAATGCAGAATTAAAAACTATAAATGTAACAATTGTTGATTATTCCCTCATGATAAATAACTCATCATTTTAAGATTAAATGATGAGTTCATTAACAGAAAAACTAGAAACAAATGAACTCTATATTTAGACTAGTTTCCCCTCGTTACCTTGATGTCATTTTACCGGAGTTGTCGTTCTACCGCTGCATCGATCGGTTAGTTAGTGTGTTATTGTGTGACTTTTGCGATTTTCTATGAAATCTTAATTTAAATACCTTTAAGTACTTTGTCACAGTACACCACCGGTGACAACAACATTTCTGCTTTTCTGTGTTTTATTTCATTGGATATTATTGATGTTTGTGTCTCAGTACGATCTCTAGTCACAGCACTGTTAACCCCTGAGGGTGTGGAGAGCCCTTAAAACACACACACACACACACACACACACACACACACACACACAGCGGACAGGTTGAATTCACCATGGATCAGCTACTATAATAACCCTGACCTCGTTACACATTCTGTGTGTGTGTGTGTGTGTGTTTCTCCTCTAAGCTCTTATTTTCTTTCCCAACACGTTTCCGACATGATTATTAATACATCGGGGCGCTGTAACTTTGAACCTTGACCTTAGTATTTGCTGCTTGTAACAGTGTGTGTGTGTGTGTGTGTGTGTGTGTGTGTGTGTGTGTGTGTGTGTGTGTGTGTGTGAGGGACGTGTCAGACGGTCAGAGTGGTTATGAACACTAATTAGCACTAATGCTACCACAACACTGTGTTTGAATATCTTAGAGGCTGCTTCTCTATATGTATTGTATTTAACAGATTAGCATAATAT